>JAKOGI010003306.1:27500-58738 GCA_029747015.1 Carnegiea gigantea | reverse complement strand
TATATATATATATATATATATATATATGTACACACACGTATATACATATGTAATGCATATATATATATATATATATATATATATATATATATATATATATATACATGTATGCATATATATATATATATATATATATATATATATATATATATATATATATATATATATATGCATATATTGTAACAGCCCACGACCACCCGCCATCGAGGTATTGTCCGCTTTGGGCAGGCGGGATGCTACCACCATCCCTGCCCTCACGGTTTTGTCCTCAAAAGGCACCTCGATGGGTTGAGGTTTCCCCCCGCTTATAAGGCGTGGTTCGTTCTCCTCAACACCGATGTGGGATACCTTCATCCACCCTCCTCAGGGGCCCAGTGTCCTCGTTGGCACACCGGGCCGGGTCCATGGCTCTGATACCATCATTGTAACACCCCCAGGCCCCTAGGCCGGAAGCGTTACGTTTTCCTAACCTCTTACTTAAATTCTGGGATGAAACGGGCAGAGTTCCCCCTAAAAACTGACTGTTTCCAGGCCAAACGCCTTACAATAAGTTCCTGTAGATTAACGGAAGCGTAAACATATAAAACATAACTCAACGGCCACATGGCGGAGTTCATAACTCAACGAGCCACTCGCTCGGAGTACACCAACCAGATTGATTCATGAATAAAGAAGAAATGGAAGATACAACTCAATGGTTAACAAAGCCGGAGTATTAAGATTTACATCCCAAAACATAACTAAATTAAACCAAGAAGACATCTAACTAACTTGATGGTTGGCTCAGGCGGCCATACAGAGCGACCTTTATATCATATGCATTACATAAACTAGAATAATCATTTACAGACCTTTATAAACTAAGAGTACGTTACATGACTTCATTAAACACGTAAGATCCTTTCAAATGAGCACATACGACGCCTTGTAAGCAACAATGGGTTCCTTCTGGACTTATCTGACTCAACTTCTTCCTGTCAGAAAGAAAACCTGAGGAAAAGGGGAAAGAGTAGTGGGATGAGCAACTACACGCTCAGTGAGTGTCCCCCAACCCCCTTAAAACCAAAACCGTTGCAGGCAATACTATTTTTACTAGTCACATATCACGTTTTCATACTTTACTATCATAATAGATATTCATAGAACCTTTATGGGGGGATCACTAAACATAAACTTCACTTCGACCACTCAATCATATTTCTAGGTTCCTCAACGACGGAGTTTCTTTACTAGCAAGTAGTTGAGCACGTGAGTAAGCATCGAAGGCTAAGTATAAGGATCTTTTCCTTTCATAATATAACTTCTTAACACTCCATTTAAACTACACATGAACCCTCAATCATATGATGTGTATATAAGGTTATCCTTTTTCATAATTACACTTTTCTTGGCATTTCATTCATATAACATACATATCACATACATAAACACGTATCAAGCATTTAAGTACCTTTAAACATCATATTAAGCTATATGGCACCCTCGCATGCTATTCATATATCAACGTTCATTCATATAATATACATATCACACACATGAACACATATCAAGCATATAAGTACCTTTAAACATCATATTAAGCTATATGACACCCTCGCATGTTATTCACATATCAACGTTCATTCTTTTAGGAAGAGACGCCTTCATTCATAGAATTTTCAACGTGCTATAACTTTCTTTCTCATCTTATACACTTTAAATCAGACAGATTTGCTATGGATAAGAATGATGTCATATAAGATTAGAATCCACGTTCAACTATACTTAAGAATCATTCGTAATGCATCCATTGAAAGCATTCCTTTAACACATAGGCTAAGAATCCACATTCAAACATGCTTGAGGATCATTTCATAACTCATTCATTGAAAGCTTTCTTTCTTTCGTTGGAAACATTTTCTTAATCTTCAAAGGAAGTTTCATTTCGTTTGGTCGTGTAACGACCCTTATAAGCTTTTCATACATCATTCCATATAGCTTTTTAGGCCCATAAAAAGAACTTCCTTTACTTTTTAATCGTTTAAAAAAGGCAAAGGGCCAATTGCTTTTCTTAACTTAGTACGAAAGTACTTCTGGCATAAGATCATTACAGAGTGCTGATTGGGTGAGAACTATTCTCGACCCCATAGTGAGACCTAACGCTCACGCTTAAGCTTTTACTCCCGGGATGGCTACATATAACATATCGGACCATTACATTAGCCCTCGTCAGGGCCTCTAGGGTTTATCCGGACTTATCCCATAGGTTAACATTACATCATATCATATTGTCCGCAGCACATTATCTTAGCCACTTAAAGCGTATCGGGCATAACGGCTAGTAATTTTCCATTTCAAACAATAAAATCATTCAACGTATAATTCCCATCTCCCTTTTGTTAAAACGTTTTAGGGATTCCTCCCAAACACTATTTGAATAGCTAAAATAGGCCATAGCTCGTTACTAGACATGGCTATTATTTATTTAAAACACATGAAGAGTCATTTGCTAAAATATCACCCTTCCACACCCATGTTACATCTTAAACATACAAGGAAAAGGGTATACACATATCACATTTAAGCACTTCGTAATCATTTCAACACAATGAGCCACACATGGCCTCGCAATTCACACGATTGCGGTAATTTCACAACCCGAACTCCCTCCTCACAAGCACCGTACCACAGGACCTCGAACGCTTATGATTCTTTCCTCAAACCATCCAACTACCAACTCGATTCATCGATTTATTAATCACAACATATTATCATATTAGCTTACGTAAAAGGGAGGGAAGATTAGGCCCTTACCTGAGCAACTAGCATCATTTAGCGAAGCGTTACAACAAGCGTGCATATAGCCACATTTATTCACAAATCGACAATACTTTATTCAGTAAATCAAACATAATTCGATTCTAAACATATACGTTGCATTTCGAAGTAACTTTCCTAAGCATGAATGTACTAAAAAGGGTTCGAATGAAAGCTAAACATATTTCAATAGCTTCGAATTTAATTTGTTTACATGCATTAGCTAGTTTAACTCGAATCGAAGCTAAACGCGTTTATATAACTTCGAGATTAATTCCTTTAACATAAATTAGCTAATCCACTTGATTCGAAACTAAACACATCTCATTAACCTCGAAATTAGCTCATTTGCACGCATCAATTAATCAATTCGAATGGAAGCTAAACACGTTAAAAGGACTTCGATTTTAATCCTTTTTCATATATTAGCTAAATAACTTGAATAGAAGCTAAGCACATTAACGCAACTTCGATTTTAATTCATTTTCATACATTAACTCATTAACTTGAATCGATACTAAACACGTTAAACTAACTTCGTTTTTAATTCTTTTTCATACATCAACTCATTAACTTGAATCGATACTAAACACGTTAAATTAACTTCGAATTAACATCTCAAGCATGAATTACATTCATTGTTTCGAATCGACGCTCAACACATTTAAATTACTTCGAATTAACAATTCAAGCATGATTTACATTCATGGGTTCGAATCGAAGCTAAACGGACATAATTCGCATCGATTTACAATTTCAGGCATAAATCAACCAAATGAATCGAATCTAAACTTGAATAGCTCATTTCTTGACATTTCTAACGAATTTAACAAACCCTAACTTGACATGCAACATCAATCTGCTGAAATTCGTTTGAAAATTAATATTAGTTTAGGAGGCGAGGAACACCCACCTGGATTTCATGCTAGAGGACCCGTTCTAAGGGTTTGGCTCTACTTTGAGGGCTAGAAAATTTCAATCCTCAATCCACTTAGTCCCAAACGCAAGCCAATTGATGAACCTGAAACCCTAGTCCGCTGCCTTGCTCGAACCGAACCCTAGCTCTAGAATTTGGTGACGTTTGTGGCTGATTTAGGTTGAATTCAACCACTCAGTTTATGGGGGAGGTCGATTATGGTGAGGTTGGCTGAAATCTAGCCCATGGGTAGTGCTTCGAGGCCACCCGAAGTGCTGCTGTCGGGCTCTGTTCACTGCAAGAAGAGGAGAGTAGAGGGGGTGGTGAAGGTCAGCGAGGCGTTGGCTGCACACAGGGACCACCGTGGGGCTCGCCGGCGACGCATGGGTGTGAGGAGAGAGGAGGTGGCCAGCGTTCATGGTGGCTGGAGAGGAGGAGAAAACGCAGAGCAGTGAGAGAGAGAGAGAGTGTTCGGGGGGGTCGCGTGAAGGGGGAGGAAGAAAAAGCCTCGCGCCTAATTACCAACATACCCCTCCCTTTTTGTTCTTTTTATTACAAGCCGATTAACAACAAGCACCGCTAGTTTAGTTCGTATCCCGAACTCTAAACCCGAATCACTAATACGGCCTTCTATCGACTATTCATTCCCAAATATGTCAAGGTTCAGTTTTAATAAGCCTCGAAACTAATTCTACGGTTAACAACCTACTCGCATTCAGGAAGCGACTAAATAAATCGAATAACGACTAAATTAAACTATCGATAGGATTTGAAGGTGCAGATAGCACGAATTGATTTTAAATCAATAATAGCAATAATAATAATCCCCTTTTTAAAAAATTATAACTCCCAAAAGCACATCGATAATCATTTAACTCATACAGTTACTAAAAATATGGTTTTATAACGTAAAAAGCATGACAGGCAACTTAACGTAAAAATAACGAAGGCGGGTCTTATAGATACTAAGTTACCTTTGTTGATAATGATTCTTGGTTTACATATGTATATTTGATTAGTACTTAAAAATGAGGTTTAGGACATATTTATGACGTATAAGGCTTAAGTAAATAACCAATATAGGAGAAAAATTAAGAGACTTGAATTAGATGAGGGTGGTAAATATGATTCCACACCACTAGCCAAATTTTGGGCTAGGCATGGAATTATATATTAGACCATGGCTTCTTAAGCTCTCAACAAAATAGGTTAGCGAATGATTTACGACCACCAAGTTCATGTTTCGTTTTTTAAGTGATCAACAGTAAATTGGGTAGTTTAGGTCATTACTACCTCATTTTACCAAGCTCACTCACTAATCAGATTTGTTTTCTCATTCTCTTGCCTATTAGCTTTTGGTATTATCCTAATCCAAAGTTCATGAAAAATAAAATGTCCTTGGAAAGCTATTTTGAGATTATGTTGAGACATTTGACTTTAGGTATTTTTTTAGACACAATTTGTGTCAATTTTATAACACTATCAAAACTTACCAGAATTTCTAGTTTACAAATTTGATTTTACTTGACTATTTGAGACACTTAACTGTGCCTAAGAATCCCATAATAGGTACATTGGAAATCTTTTTGGGTATATTTTCCAATCAAATACTTTGAGTGCTAAAGATTGTAGAGAGAGAAATATCACCAGAATTGGGAAAGTATCATTAAAAACCTAGCACTTGTGTAATCTGGGTGTTTGCCTTATATGAGGAAAATGCAACTACCCATGTTGAATTTCTCATATGAAGGAATTGCTAATACACTAAGGAAGAGTCTACAAATTGCGGGATCTATAAATTACAAGTGTATTCTTCTAAAAAACTTTAGAAAGCAAAAGGAATTTGAAGTCCAATTTTCAGCTCACATTAGATTGTAATTATCGTTAGATTTTTTTATTTAAGTTCCTATGAATATTTATTGCAACCCTATTGGATCCCTTCCTCCATACAGTAATAGCTCCTTTTTAAATTTTAGGTATAAATACCCTTCCCCACTTGTTGTGAAAATTATACAATGAGATTTTAAAGAATGTAAATGTATGGAATGGACTTTCTCTCTCAAAAAATATCTTTAAATATTTCTTGTAAGTAGTGATTTTGGGAGTCTCCTCTTTATAATTTTTCTTTGGTGGTGTTACATTTAGAGGAGTGATTTGGTGAGGAGCCTTTATACCTTTTTGTTGTTCTAATTTTTACCTTTTTTACTGGCAATTTTGTGGTTATTTACCTAAGTATTTCAAGGTTCTGGATTGGAGTTCTATTGGATGATTGTTACTGATTGTTGACTTGAATAGTGAGGGCCAACATGCATCAAATTGGTATAAGAGCTGAAAGATCCTTCTTTTGATTCATTTCTCCCTCAATAAAACCTTCCACTTCTATGCCCTACTCCACCCTAAAGACCCATAAATGTCATCTCTTAATTATTTTTTTAGTCCATAAAGAACTCTACCCCAAACACAATCCCAGCCCAAACATAATCTATTGCCCCACTATAACACCCCTACCATTAGGGTTAGAAGTGCTAGTAATTCCTTAAAATTTTGGAACTATATAGACAGAGTTATGCCTAAAAACTTATTAAGTTTAAAGCCTTACATTAGATACCTACAATAATAACAAAAACATAAAATATACATCTGAACAAGCTTAGCAGCTACACGCCAGAGATCATAATGCTACAGGCTACACAGCTGGAGTACACAAACTGAAAAATTAAAGAGAAAAAGAAGAACTAAAAAATACAATTCAACGGATCGCACATTCGAGTACTGAGGTCTACTTCGCAAAACCACTCAACTATAATGACTAGAAAATGAGTATCTACTCAAATGGTTAGCTCATAAGACCATTCAGAGCAACAATTAGACTACATGTAGTACATAAATCCAAACATTGGACTTACATATGCTCAAGAACTTATGAATACCTCACATTACATCATTAAACTCATGAATCTAAATATAATCCCCTTGACACCTAGTAACTAGGAAGCTAAGAGCAATTAACTTAATTAATTGACAAATGCCACATGCCTTTTCAATAACCTCAAAGAAAAAGGGAAAGAGAGATGGGGTGAGGTACCATACGCTCAGTGGATAATCCGTAATCCCAAAAATGAAAAATAGTTTCATGTAACACCATAGGTAGCAGTCACACAAAGTCGTATTTAATATCAACATATTAAACATACATGACTATCAACGTCTACCTAATCCTTAAAAAGACTCAAAAATAGGAAAGGTAGATCATTTGGCTCTTAGTTTAACATTTAACATAAAAGAAAATCACTTGGGTTACGAACTTAAGCTACTTTAGTATAAAAGTAGAAATAACAATCAAAAGGTGGTAAAACCTTTACTTAAGCCAAGTGAGACCATTATGAAACTCATTGCACATAAAGAGGGCAATTTCTGATTTAATAAACGTCTTTTCAAAGAGTACTTCCACTTTTCAAACTTCTGCACTAGCTTAATTCAGAACTAGTAGTTTCTATCTCATAATAATTGAGAAATCGCTTTCTGGGCAGCGGATTCACGTGCTATTACTCTCTTTGAATAAGTTTCATAATTCACAACTCATGGTATCCCCTAAGCCTCTCATGGCCACTGAACTTTCAAGATCAACTAGGGTTCCCAATTCTAGGTCTTCTCCCTAGAAATTAGGGTTCTCACATACTAGGTCTGCTCCCTAAACCATGCCTATACAATTAGCACTATTCTTGTAACCTAAAACATTTCAACTATGTCACTCAGTTTAAAACTGTAAGAAGTGTCAAAAGCTTCAAAAGTGTGGTTTAATAGAATTCTTATCAAAATAGATGGTATAACAACCATCATTGATCATAAAATTAAAAGGGATATGCCATATCAAAGCAATTCCTATACATACTTGTCAATGCACACTTTCAAACACATTGTAACATACTTATTGGTAACCCAAGTTACTTTCCAACTTGATAACTCATTTAAGTAACCCCTAAACAATCAAGGAATTATTTTAAACTCGAATAAACTTGTTAAAGAAAGTGAGACATTGCTTTGGTCAATGTAGCAAATCAAGTAACCCTTAAGCTAGATATTTGAGGAACTCAACCAGTCAAATCCTTCTGTAAAAACGGTTGGGCATGTTTAAGGATAATCAAGCAAGGTTCAATCGAATAAAAAATCATTGTTCACAAACCATTTAATAAAAGACCTTTAAATGCATAGGCAGCCTCAAATAGTCAAGATTGCAGTAATTTAGCATGAAACTTAGCCCATGACACACACACACACATAACATATAAGCCAACAAAAAAGGAAGGCAAAGCTTAATCGGGGTAGCCACAGCCCGATTCATAGAATTGATTCATCACTGAACATCAACTTCCCCCATTTTGAACTCGGCTTTGAACAACACATTTACATGCACATGGCCAAGTAACAACGAATTATACTTCACACCGAAATTTCAAAAGGTGATTTAATGAATTGACAATGTTATTAAACATAATGTACTAGTATAGCTGGACAATTTAAGCATAAAAATAGTGTTCAAGAAGCACTCTGCAATCCATCATATCAATTTCAACACTCATAGCTAGGTCTCCCTCATCACAACAGCTCCCTAAATTGCACCTCAAATTCACATCAGTTTCAACCTAAAACTCATAAATCCACTTTCTTCTGCAAAACACCACAAATCACATAAATTCCTTGGGTAATCTCTCAAACTCATCCATGACCAAACTCGGCAAAAAACCTTTGAAATTAATTAGCAAATTAGAGGATTAAGAACTACCCTCTTTAATGCAAGCTCAAGACCCATTTATGTCTAATTTGGACGAATTTGGAGCTGGGTTTTGCGTTTCTTCTTCCAATGGCTGCCTAATTTATATCTCATCCCCATTCGCCTAGTATGATGCTCAAACTCTCCTCCTCCCCTTGTCATGCTACTATACTTTTTCTCACCTTCATCGTCGCCCTTAGTCTCCCTCTCTATGCCTGCTCGCTTCCCTTTCTTTCTTTGGGTGTGAAGTGGGGATGACAAGTGGGCGTTTGGGATTGAATGAGAAGGTTGAATCTGTGTGTAGTATGGTTTTCCTGCTAAAAGGATGCCTAGCAGACTAAAAAAAAATGGATAGCCTTCTTTTTTTTTTTTGCCCCTAACTTAGTAACCCTAAATGATTTTGGGCCTGAATACCTAGCATTCATTAGCCCGATCAATTTAATACCTAGCGTTGATTGGCCCGATTCATTATGTTGATCTCACCTAACCTCATATCAACCTAACCCTTGAATAGTAACTAATTTCAGATATTCACATTACAAGTCAAGAAAATTTCGAAACTAGATTATCTAAAATCACACACATATTTATCATGTACATATTAGATTAATTTAATTAATATAATAGAACATATCTATTAGGATTACTAATCCAAATAGTTAGCTCGTAACTAAAATTTCTCCATTATTACACCCACAAATAGCCATGCCTTACAAAAATTGGCCAACACCGCCCCAATACCTGTGACACGACCTACCATGCTGAAGAGCATGCCTATGCTCATTTCAAACATCTTGTTTCCTTAACCCAAGTAACAAATGGCATAGTCTACATGTGCTAACCAGCGTGCCCGTGCCACAGCTACATTCTTTACTCCCTTGTCGTGTAATGCTGGCATGATTGTGACACATTTCCCTTCTACACTCCTTTTTACCTCTTGTATACCCAAGGCCATAGATAATACTTAATATACTTTTAGAGGGAACTTTGAGCTTCTTCAAGTTTAAAAAAAGCATATTATGGACTCATAGGAATTAAAACAAGTGATTGGGTTTTGTAAGCACAAAGGTAGATAAAAAGGTGAGCAAGATTTCAAAAGGTCTAGGTATACGCTTGACATACTCATTGTAGACTTGAAAAATTAAAGAGGAATAAAGGCTCACATAAATTCTAGAGAATGAGCTTAATGAAAAGAAGGAAGGGTTTAATAACAAGAGGAAATATGAGATCTCTTAAGAAGATGAGGTTATTATATGCCCACCAGATAAAGGAGAACTCTTGAAGAATATGTAACACCCTTACCCTTAGGCTTAGAGGCTTTAGTGATTCCTTAACATTTTAGAATGAAATGAATATAGTTCTACCTAAGCACTGACCATAACTTAGGCCTACAACCCTACATTAGATACCTATAATAATTAAAGCATATAAAACAAATGCAAACAAGCACGATGGCTACACAACCAGAGACCACAATTCTACAGGTATATGCCTGAAGTACACAAAACTGTAAAATTAAATGAAAAAAAGAGCTTAAAAATACAACTCGACTGGTCACAGATCCGAAACACTAGGGTTTACATCCCAAAACCAACCTAACCCCAACTAAACAAAAACAACTAACCTATCTAGACGGTTGGCCCACAAGGTCATGTAGAGCGATAGTTGGACCATCTGTAACATATGAACCAATGTATTTAACTTACATATGATCAAGATTATGAATCAATCACATTACGAACTCAAGAACTAATAAATTCATACATATGACTCCTTTTACAAAGCAAATGGGAGGCTACGACTCAATTTATGTGAACTGAGACTTCTACCTGTCTTTTCAAGAACCTGGGAAAAAGAGAAATAGAGAGGCCGTGAGCTACCATGCACTCCATGGATAATTTACAATCCCGAAAACAAAACAGCGGCATACAATTCCATAAGTAGCAATGACATAGAAGTCATATTTAATGTCAACATATTAAATGTATGAGATCTTAACATCAAGCTACCTCTGAATATCTCCTAAGCATTGAGGTTGATGGGCTGTCCAACTCCCAGCTAACCACTTAATTCATTTAGATTTAGTTCTTCAGTAAGAAATAGGATTCAATGCACATAACGCACAAGAATCATCATTTAAACCATGTTGAGTCTTTGCAAAATGATTTCTCCCTAAATAAAGTCCTTTATGATTTAATAAGATTCTTTTCACATAGTATACATGCTTCTTAAATCTTTTCACTAGCATATTTCATGAATGAGAAGTTTTCAACTCATAATAGATAATGAAATTACTTTCAGGGCATGGGATTCCCACGTTAGTGCTCTCACTAAGTGAGTAATATAAGTCATGACTTTCTGTATCCTTGGGGCTCCTAAAGTTAATGGAGTCCTGTCCTCGTCAAGATAGGAACAACTGGGATTCTTGCTCTATTTAGGATCATAAGGTCTACTCTCAAGATCGAGTTGTTTAATTAATACTATCCTCCTAGCCCAAAACCTCTAAATTGAAATTCTCTTTCAAACACGCAAGAAAAGTTCATGTTCATTAAAAGGAACCTTAAATCAAATAGTATCACTTACAAGAAAAACTAGCACCATTTGATCAAAGATTCTCATAAAATAGTTCATTTCCGAAAAACAATCATGAGATCATCCGAGAATGTTATAACATAAGATAAGAAATCTTAACTATTAAGATAATGACATTTTAAATCTTAGAAAAAGCTAATAATGCCTTAGTAATGACAAAAGCTGACTTCAGCAAAACATAACAAGTTTTTATTTCAATGGGAAGATTAGTAAGCGACCCATCACAAATAAGTCAAACAGGAAACCACCTAGTTTGTATTAAAGACTGCAATTACTAGGGATAACCTAGGGAATTATCAATTCACAAAAAAAGAGACAACTTGGGAAAAATAATATAATAGAAGTGCTAGTCAATGAGCAGCGGAGGTTTAGTATGTCTCTTATACACAAATTGTTTAAAAAGAGTAGGGAAGTTGTTTCTCAGCCAAGATAGGGCTAGTCCAAGGTCCACATTTTTAGCAAGGCACTTATATAGCTTGGCCACTATTTCATATAACATTAGACTAGAGACATGTTATTTTAGGTGGGGTATTGCAGCTGAGGAGGCTTACCATTTTTGTGGGTGAACAGAAAATTCTAAGCTTCCAATTATAATCATGGATACCCCAGCATGCTACTTATTAAACACAAAATATACAAGAGTAAATACATTCGAATGCAAGATCCTATAGGTTATGTCACCACATACACGAGTAAATGACCATTGAAACTATAGCGAGAGGATTAGAGGCCATATTTGAAACAAAACCCAACAACTAAATGATGTAGTTAGTCGATAAGTCAAGTAACTTATCATTCATGCACAATCACACTCAAGGTAAACTAGTGGCAAGTTTTTTTTTTTTTAAAAACTTACACAACAAGTTATTTACAAAACATGTCATTAATCACTGGCTAGGTCAACTGAGTGGGCCAACTTAGCATATCGCTCACAACAGTGAAAACAACTGCCACGATGCATAACACCAAAGCCATAGCATGCAAGGGTTGAAAACAATCAGAATTACAGTGATATCACACATCATAATAAAACAACAGACATCAGTACACATGTACAGCAGGTAGAACTAAGAAAGATAGCACCTAGGGCCATAAAAACATTACACGACAATGGCTTAAGCCAATGACTTCCATATGAAAGTAAGCGTTAGGAATAGGCCAATTAAAGAACATATACACTTGTAAATATAATGCTTAGCTACCATTTTAGGAGCACAAGCCATTTTAAGCTTATTAGAACACAAAAATAATATTAGGCTGTATGTGATACACATCAACTCAGCCACATCATATCAAGCTTTGAGAGCCAACATGTCAGCACTCATGTCACAAAACTCGTTAATCAAGCAATATGGTCGAAGCTCCAGTTATGTGCATCAGAACATTACTAGATCTCACATGAAATGCTCATAGGCTCATACATGCAAACGCAAGTTCTAGGGTTGCAAGGTTATGCTGCCAAACTTATAAATGAATGGCAACTGAAACTATGAAGCATAAGTATAGAAGTCAAGAAATCGAACCAATTCACCCATATGTATGACTACATTTAGAACTCTAAAAATGGCAATGAGTTTTGCATTGCACATAAGGCCATGCTTACTCAAGGTATTATCACACAAGAAGATTTCTAGGTAGGTACTAGTTTGTAATCCACAGTCAAAAGTATGCCTAAATGATCCATGAGACAGATTCATCCCATCAGGGTTTGTGGAAACCTTAAGAACTCACATTATAGAAGGGAAGGTTCACTTAGAGAGTTCTAGATTTTGAACTTTGTACTAACACTTAAGAGTACATAGGTAACGCATGGATTATTCACTCTAATAGAAGAGATACGTAGGATGGGAATTTTAAATTCTACCAGGTTCTTTCTCCCTTTTTCCTTCTAGCCAGGGATGAAGCTAGGATTTCATGTTAAAGGGGGCTAAAGTGTTGAGTTATAGATATAAAAGTAAAAATTCAATAACAAGATTCGAACACAAGCACACCCATGTGGGGTTGAAAGCATAACTACCACTTTGGTCAATTGTACAATATGCATCAATCTAGCACCTAAATTTTATATAGAGGTTTTTCGCTTGGGGAAGGGGGGCCATGGCCTCCTTTGGCCTAATGGTAGCTTCGCCCATGCTTCTAGGTGTATTAAGGTTCAATCTAATTGAAATATGATCAAGCCCATAACACAAGTAGCAACCTATATGATAGAAGGTAAAAAATACATCATATAAATAGCACCAATGACGTGTAGCACAGTAGTGATAGCATACAAGCAACACCAACAACAGTATGAGATGGCCGACTATTCCAATGATCAACACGCCTTAAGCATTACCACTCGAAGTTGCATACATGCATATAAAAATCTCACTAAATCTCCTTGAGCAATTCTGAATTCATAGAAGGCACCATCTAACAGGGTTTCAACATAAAAAATAAGCTTCAATCACTTTCCTAGTGGCTCACCATTAACAATCCATTTATGTCCACATCTCGACATACATACTAACAAACAACATTTATTCACACATAAGCAAGCATACCCTTGAATCTAAACTTGTGTATCATCATGAAATGGATGTAAACCTTTAGATCCAAGAGCATACCCTAATTCAATATTTAGCAAAGAGTTCGGCATTCCAAAATCTTTGGATTTCAAAAATGGAAGACGATTTAATGATTTTTGGCCCCATTTCTACCAACTTTTGAGTACGTTTGCTCTCTCTATTATAGGGCCCAAGGAGCAAATTGCACACAAGGGCCAAAAATGGGCTTAGAGTTACCCATTCCCAACCTTTTGAGTTCAAAACCAAGTGTACCTTCAACTAAGTCGTCAAAGGTGCATGCATATAAATAGCTACTAATCTAGCCAACATACACTTAGTTGTAACATGGGAGTACAAGTTATTTGACTCATATTCTAACATACAACTCGATTTTAAAATCAATCAGTTTACTTCAATCACATAACAATCGATCAGTCACATGAGCTGATATACCAAAAACACAATTACGTCCAAAGGTATACCAAGTATCATATCATAAATTTTAGAAAACAGAGTTCTGCATAACAATCAATCAGCTGCAACCTATGGTTGTAGGACCTTGCTTGGATAGCATCTATAACATCCTTACCCCTAGGATAAGAGGTTTTAGTGACTTCTTAAAATTTTAGAACAAAACAAGCAAAGTTCTATATAAAAATTGACCATAACTTAGGCTTGCAGCCCTATGTTAGATACTGGTAATAATTAAAGCATGTAGGCAGCTCTAAACAAACTCGACAGCTACACACTGGAGGCTACATCATGACAACCCAACTGCCCATAGTACACAAAACTGTAAAATTAAACAAAAGCAAGAGCTGAAAAGTACAATTGAATGGATCAAACATCCGAAGCAATGGGGTTTATATCCCAAAACCAACCTAACTCTACCAGACCAAAACAACTTACTTATCTAAATGGTTCACCCACACTACCATTCAAAGCAACCGTTAGACCATGTGCAATATATGAAGCAATGTATTGAACTTACATATGCTCAAGATTATGAATTAATCACATTACATCCTCAAGAACTAACATATTCATACATATGACCCCTTTTACAAAGCAAATGAGGGGTTTCGACTCAACTTATCTGAACCAAGGACTTCTACATATCTCTATAAGAACTTGGGAAAAAGGAAAATAGAGAGAGAGTGAGCTAGCACACGCTCCATGGATAATTTAGAATCCTGAAAACAAGATAGCTGCATACAATATCATATGTCGCAGTCACACAAAAATTGTATTTAATATCAACATATTAAACATACGAGATGACAACATCAAGCTACATCTCAATACATCCTAAGCATTGAGGTTGACGGGCTATTCGGCTCCCAGCTAACCACTTAACATAGAAGAAATTTCATTTAGAGTGAGTTCTTTAGTAAGAAATAGGATTCAACGCACGAAAAGGGAAAAAACCATCATTTAAACCAAGCCGAATCTTTATAAAATGATTTCTCCATAAAGAAAGTCATTTATGATTTAATAAGATCCCCTTCAAATAGTATACGTAATTCTTAAACCTTTTCACTGGCATATTTCATAAATAAGAAGTTTTCAACTTATAGCTATAACAGCCTGAATGTAAAATCATGCTAATTACCCTGAATCATCTTAATTACAAATTACTTAAGTTGGGCACCGCATTTCAAATTAGTATTTTATATACGCATAACTACTTATGCAATTACAGACTGAATCAGCAGAGTGGTCGCAAAATGAATTATGTTGCATTCCTGAATAATTCATTCGAATATTAATGAATACTTGAACGACAGCTACAAAATTAGCCTAATTATTATTAAATGAGTAATTTGGAAAACAAATGACATATATAAATAAATATAGCAACAATACGACGAGAATACTAAGGTCAGTTATGTGTGTGTGTGTGTATGTGCGCGTGTATGTGTATATTATATATATCTATATATATATACTCATATCTATATATTATATATATATGTAGTCTGAATCAGCAAAGTGGCCGGAAAATGAATATGTTGCATTCCGAATAATGATTCGGAATATTAATGAATACTTGGACGATAGCTACAAATTAGCATAATTAGTTATTAAATGAGTAATTTGGAAAATAAATGATATACATAAACACATATAGCAAACAAATAGACGATAATATAAGATATATATATATATATATATAATATATATATATATTATATATTATATATATATATATTATATATATATATATATATATATAATTATATATATATATATATATTATTATATATATGTTGTGTGTGTGTGTTTGTGTGTGTGCGCGGCACGCGCGTGTGGTACGTGTCGCGCACACGCGTGTGTACGTGCGCGCGTGCGTGTGTATATATATAATGTATATATATATATATGTGTGTTGTGTGTATGTATATATGTATATAAATTTTGGTTATAATTATTATGAACATAATATATATATGAATATATATATTATATATATAATATATATAGATACAACACACATAAAAGTGCAAGGAGTACAATTAGAAATAAAAACTCTTCTTTTATATTTATTACCCAGAAGGTAAAAAAGAATAATTTATACAATCTAGCCAATAGATATATACACACCACATACATATATACACAGACACACACACATACATATATACATACATTATACAACACAGACAACACACACACACACACACACACTACATATATATATATACACATTACACATATATACTATATATATATATATATATAATATACGTGCTATATAAATACGACATGAGTATATATATATATATATATATATGTGTGTGTGTGTGTGTGTGTATATATATATATATATACACACACATATATATATGTGTATGTGTGTGTGTTTATATTCAGTAGAAAAAGAAAACAAAAGAAGATTATAATGATAACAAATGTCAACACAATCTAGAAAATATTAGGTTTGTAATTTACAAAAGGAAAACCAAAATATGATAAAGCTTAAAATAAATACATTTCATCTACTAAACCTCCCATTCCCGAAATCCCCAGCCCCCTATCTACTGCCCAAAAGGCAGAACCCCCTATTTTCGTTCACCCAGACACATCCCCAACTGCCAACATAGCCACCACCTCGCTGCAGTTTCATCGATGCTGTGTCTTTTCGGTCACCACCACACACCCGCCCTTCCTCTCATCACCTCTCTTGTGGGTGTATTCAAGTGGGTGAGAAGGTGAAACCCTAACTCCTTGATTTGATTTTTCATTATTTTATGATTGAATTAGTGGTAGTAAATGCTCTCGTTAGCCTTGGTAAGTATTAATTTTTGATTTCCTTGGATTAGTTTAGATGTTTGGATTGAATTGAATGCTTGGGGGTTAAGTGAGAGTATAGTGGGTGAGGGTTTTGAATTTGAATGTGAATTTTAACTTGTTTATGTGGAGTTAATGACATTTGTATGAATTTTAATGAATATTTGGAGGAAATTGATGAGATACACATTTGCTGGATGTGTGTGTGTTGTTGTCATGGGCATGATAGTTAGGACTTGTGGCTTGGATGAAGTTTAAGATTTATTATGTTAATTTGATAATGGTCAAGTAAGTAATTGTAGTAATTGAATGGCAATGACAAGTCCCTTCTATGTATGATATTGTTATGTTGTTTGTGGGTGTTGATGCCATGGACATGGCAGTTTAGGGATGGGGTTTGAGTGGGGAATCAAATTGGGCTTCATTGGATTTGTGAAATTTGAATGAGCTCTAGCAATAGCTGAGTGAAATCAGCATGCAGTATATGTGAAATGTATATGAATGCAAGAGTAACCATAGCCGTTGTAGTGGGAGAAGAAAAGTAGGGAATAATTAGTTAGGATGTTGAAGTTTATTAACCTCATATGCATGTGTGGTCAATTTCAACTAATGAATACTTGCATGGTTGGAGCTAGCAAATAAAAGCCAAGTAGACAGCTCTCAATTGGAATCCGGGACCAAGTCCATGTTATTACTATACCAAGTCACAATTGGCTTATCTAAAATATGATGGCAGTTATAAGCTATTAAAAAGGAAATAATAAGTAAAATATCAATAACACCCATGACAAGAAAATAACCATAATTCTAATAATAACACTATCAATGATATCGTTATACTAACAAGTGCAACAAAGGTATTAATATTAATAAGCCTTTAATAATCATGATGATGAAGAAGAAGATGATGATAATAATAATGATAACCATGACAAAAAATAGCTCGATAATAATAACATCAATGCTACTAAGCATGATGATGATATTAAAAAGCTTCTAATAAAGATAAGAATAATACATAACCATAATGTTAACGTTAATTAAAACGAGATGATTTACAATGCTATGCTATCATAACATTAATAGAACAAGAGGCAGCGATATCAAAGAAAAGAAGTGAAACAAGGTGAAATAGAATCAAGTTAAGTAAACAATAATGAGCATGCTAATAATTGAAAAGGAAAGCCAAAGGATTTTGAATTACCTATTCAACCAGAAAATTTAGCAAATTTTCTTAAACTTACACTAACCGTGGAAAGACACATTCGGAGCAGAAGCAAGGCCACCTTTGTCGCTTCAAGCTACCAACAAACATTTTTCATTATAAATGGCAGAGATTTCATGAACCATGTATGTACATTGTTTGTGCTGTTTGAAAACTCACATATTTCTAAAACGATACAAGATTCATGTAATGTTCACGTAACAAATCATTTGACATAGTGTTTTGTCACCTAAAAAAGTGGCCCCATCAGCTGTTAATAATTAGGATATACGCCCTTTGGTTTACCCATGCAGCTATAGCTTAGGCTTCCTGATTGGCCTGGAAAGTGTGCACCTATCTCAAGATCGCTTCAAACATCAATATAGGTCTACTTTCAGGTAATAACTAGGAAATCAACTTTACTCACACGTTCTGTCTCTCCTTATTTCAAACAAAATGTTTTAAAATGCGGGCACCCAACTAAACTGAATACAAAACTTTTTTTACAGCATCAAGATGTACATGCTTAGCTTAGCTTTATGATTCAAACATGTTTATGTTTTCTATTTTTAGGTAAGGGATTAGTGAACACGCTTCTTCTGGCAAGTCTAGAAGGTAGTAAGAAATAAACGAGAGTTACAGACTTTTTGCTAAAGATTTGCTCTCATAGTGATTTATAGGCTAGCACTCCTAGAAACTTACTAATTGTATAAGCTTTTGGGTAACATGTTTGCTAAGTACTGGTAGTCCTATGCTAAGTTTACCAAGTGTATTAGAAATTGGACAAGCTGTCAAATGTATGTTTAATTTCAAATGCTTAGCGAACCAGTGAATGTGTGTGTAGTATAATGTTATGGATAGTTTTAGGTATAACCTTATTCTCACATGGAATGGAGGTAATGCCTCCCGTCAATGCACTTCTACTACAAATCATAAATAAGAAGTTATTACATTAAGATATTTTGGTATTAGGAATTCGGGGCATCACAATTGTGGTATCAGAGCCAGATTTGTAAATCACTATTAGCAGCAGGACACTCGAGGGTCAAGTTGTAGGGTTTAGGAGAGTTACATAGGTAAATCGTGTTTACAAGGATATACGCATGTGAATGTGGCTTATTCCCCTTCTCTTTATGCTTTTTTTGCTTAGATGGATCATCCTGGAGTTCTCCTAGACCTGTAGGCCATTCATATGATACTGGGGACCCTCGTAGCAGCTCATATCTCCCTGCTTCATGCGGCCATGGTGGCTCACATGCAGGACCCTTTCTTGGAGTTTCATAATGTGCTTGCTAGCACAGATAGACTTCTATGGACCATACCACTTATTGCCCCATGGCATGAGTTTAGACTGCGATACCATGATTTCATGGTCAGAGAGATCTTGGAGTTGATGGGGAAAGGTTTAATCTGTTAGGACCATGGACTACGATGGCTAGGGAGCTACTACTGAGAGGGGAGTTGGAGCTGAAAGGCATTTCTTACAGGTCACTCCCACATATTTACCACGCGCTTGGCATACCTCCCCCGATTGTTACACCTCTACCTTCCCCTACCCAAGGACCCTCATTCGCACTACCCTTAGCTTAGCAGCCAACTGCTTTTCCACCACAAGCTAGCTTAGGGGATTCTCCTCATTTATCGGAGGGTTCGGGTACCTCAAGTGAAGTTCAGGTGGTAGTAGATGTATTGAGTTCACCAGAGTTGATGGAGTTAAGTTCAGAGGATGAGTTTGAGCCTAAGGAAAAGGAAAAGGAGCACAAGCCACCGGAGCAGCTTGAGGAGGAGTCGAGGGAGCAGGAGGGTGACCTTAAGGATGATGACTCAGATGTAAGGATGTATAATGGTAGAGGCGACTCGAGTGAGGAGGACATGATTCCTCTGACCCTGATTACAATCTGTCTCAGGATCATTAGAGTTTGACCCCGCTCACTCTATGTTTTAGGCTTTGATTTTTGCTTGTATATGCAATACAAATGGTGTGAGATGATAATTTTTTTCGCTTTGCATGTGTATATGATGTATATGAGTAGGCTAACCTAACTAGCTATGATGATGTAATTCATCTTTTCTTTTTAGGTTGCAGCAGATTTGACTAGGCAGATGATTTGAGTTAGTAGGTGTGAAAGGGGGCTACGTTAGGAATCCTAACTCAAATGCAAGAAGTACTAACATGATGTATTGTAACATTATTTTAGTGGTCTTTATGTATATGTACATGCAATGAAAGTAGTGTTTAAATTAAAATTATGCTTTGATTTTGAATGATTACTACTTTGTCATAACATCCTGTAAATTTAGATAATAATATTTGTTTATGTGATTCAGTACGTCAGAGTTTGTGAACAACAATCTAAATAATAATGAAAATGAAACATAGGGCTCAAGCAACCAAGAGTACGAGAACCTCCAGTAAAACTTTAATGGAGGTCCAACTGTAGCCCTTAAAGTGTGCTAGTAATGTTAAAAGCCCTGATTCCTGGAAGAATCCGGTTGCTAAGTTGATGCAATGAACCCCGTGCCCTTAGAAAACCCCTCTAAACCTGATAAGCTGTTGATAGGATACTCAATGCAATCTTAAGGTTTATGACATGAAGCCTGATCACGTAGAACTAGAGGACTCGATTAGGGGAATAAAGAAAATATTTGTAGTGGTTGAGACACATGAGGAGAAAAAGGTGAATACAAGGACCTTTTACTTAGCTAGTGAAGTAGATATCCGATGGAGCACTATAAAGGATAAGTTATAAGGACCTGAGTTTACCTGGGCTAAGTTTCTTGAGGAGCATAAGGCTAAATTTTATCCAATCACTATTCAACAACATAAGAAGAAGGAATTCATGGAGTTAAAAATGAGTGGTAATATGATAGTGATGCAATATGCTAGCAAACTCATTGAGTTGTTAAGATTAGCTCCATGCATTGTGGCTCCTAGAAGGATGAAAATGAGAAGGTTTGAGGATGATTTAGCTTTTTATATTCTAAATAATTGGTTAGTCAACTAATTTAAACCTATTAGGAGCTATATGAAAGAGCTATTGAGGTGGACCGAGTGAAGAGTAAACTGAGGGCCTTGAACCTGGGGAGTCAGAATAGAAAATGGAATGATTGTGGGACATCAAGCAAGAGTGCAGCTCAAAAGAATCCCCACTACTAGCCCTGTTAAGAGTCGTCTAATAGCTTCAACCGAACCTTGTGCCAAGTGTGGCTGAATGAATCATACTACAGGAGAATGTTGCATAGGTACTAACAAATGCATGTTATACAGAAGCCCTGATATCTCGATTGCCACTTGCCCAAGAAGAGAGAAGGCCTTATAAGGCCATTAGCACCACCATGTAGTGAACCCTCCCCCTAAACCTACAACGATAAGGTAAACTTACATGATAAGCAAGAAGGAAGCTATAGTTTCTAGTATGATTATTATTGAAACCCTTTTTTTAAATTCAAAGCCATTTTATATTTTATTTGATTCGGGTGCTACTCATTTGTTTATATCCACCCAAGTTGCCTTGCAATTGAATCTAGAAGAAGATAAAGAGTGGGCCAATTATAAAATTAGTTTGCCAAATGGCCAAGTGATAGAATATCCTGTTCTTTATAAATATGTTCCTATTGTGATTGCTGAGCATGCGTTTCTCGAGAATCTGATCCAGTTTGACATGTCATAATTTGATATAATCTTAGAGATTGACTGGTTGACTACACATGGGGTAAACATAGATTGTAGAGATCTTAATGCCACTTTAAAGGACTAAGAGGGTCGAGAAGTATGCTTTTATAGAGAAAGACTTGGGAAAGAGTATTCTATAATTTTAATTATGAAGGCAAGTAAGCTATTAAGGCGATGTTATATAGAACATTGATGTTATGACACTGAAGTTAAAGAGGAGGAGATGAAAATAGAAGATATCCCTGTGGTTTATAAATTTCATAATGTCTTCCTTGAGGAGTTGCCTGGTCTAACTCCTCAAGAGAGATTGATTTTGATATTGAGCTAATTTCTGGTGCCCAATCTATTTCGAAAGCCCTATATAGGATGGCCCTAATAGAGCTTAAAGAGTTGAAAACCCAGCTGGATGAATTACTACAGAAAGGGTTATTAGGCCAACTATATCAGTCTTGGGTAGCCTCAATTTTGTTTGTGAAGAAAAGGGATGGAACATTAAGATTATATATAGATTATAGGGAGTTAAATAAAATTACCATTAAGAACAAGTACCCTTGCACCGAATGGAAGATCTTTCGATTAATTGCAAAGAGTTGGAGTATTTTCGAAGATCGATTTTAGATCTAGTTACCACCAGCTTAGGATTAAGTTAGAAGACATTCGTAAAATGGTCTTCATAACTATACAGTATCAGTATGAGTTTACAGTGATGTCTTTTGGACTTACTAACGCCCCTACTGCATTCATAGATCTTTTGAATATAGTTTTCAAACCTTATTTGGACAAATTTATCGTCGTGTTTATAGATGACATTCTAAAACACTCCGAGGATAAAAGGAGCATGCTAATCATTTGAGGATTGTATTACAAACCATTAGGGAACACTAGTTACATGGTAAATAGATGAAGTGTGAGATTTGTTTGACTGAAGTAACATTTTTAGGGCAAGTAGTTTCCAATGAAGGAATCAAAGCTGACCCTCAAAAGATGAAAACGGTTACTAAATGGCCAAGGCCAACCAATGTGATAGAAGTAAAGAGTTTTTTGGGTTTAAAGTGATACCATAAGAGGTTCGTGAAAAAATTTTCAAAAGTAGCATCTCCACTGACCAACTTGCTGAAGAAAACGATTAAATTTGAGTATTTAGACAAGTGCGATGAGGCATTTCAATAATTAAAAAGGCGCCTGACCACAGCGCCTATCCTTACCTTGCCCATAGAAGGTAAAGAATATACTATTTATAGTGATGCTTCTAAAAGTGGGTTAGGTTGTGTGCTGGTGTAAGACGAAAAAGTAGTAGCCTATGCCTCTAGATAACTCAAACCTTATGAAAAGAATTACCCAGCTCATGATCTGGAATTAACTCCAATGGTTTTCACCTTAAATGTTTAGTGACACCACCTGTATGGGGTGCTACCATGCAAGATGAACATTGACTATTAGAGCCTAAAGTATATCTTTACTTGAAAAGACATCAATATAAGTCAACAATGATGGTTGGAGTTAATTAAGGATTATGATCTACAAATTCAATACCATCATGAGAATGCGAATGTGGTAGCTGATGCACTAAGTAGGAAGGTTAAACATAATGGTAAGTACTCAACATGACATTTTAAGAGATTTTGAGAGTATAGGTATTGAAGTTGTGCTACCAGGGTTAACAGAGGGGCTACTATTAGCACTAAAAGTGCAACCTTCCATAATAAAAGAGATTTGAGCAAGTTAAAATGATGATGCTAAGTTAGAGAAGCTTAGACAGAATGTCACACAAGGGAAATTGCCTAGCTTTGTAATGCATAAGGATGGAGTCTTGAGGTTTCAAAATAGGCTGTGTGCGCCCAATAAGAAGGAGTTCAAAAGAAAGATTTTAGAAGAAGCCTATAATGCTCGCTACTCATAGGAGGGAGAAATGTATAAAGATTTGGGGCAATTATTCTAGTAGGATAACATGAAGAAAGGGATTGTAGAGTATATAGATAAATGTCTAACACGTCAAAGGGTGAAAGCTGAACATCAACATCCAGTATGCAAACGAAAGCCTTTAAAGACTCCTACCTGGAAATGGGATTCAATTTTAATAGATATTGTTACGGGATTGCCCTTTCTGCTTCAAAGAAGAAAGCTATTTGGGTCATTGTGGATAGGCTCACCAAATCTATCCATTTTATACCAATTCAAGACATTTGGGGTGTAGAGAAACTAGCACAGTGGCATGTGAAAGAGATAGTTCGATTACATGGCATTCCAAAGGACATAGTATCTGACATAGACCAACGGTCTCAAGCTCGGTTTTGGCAAGCCCTACAGAAATCTTTTGGAACCAAGATAAATTTTACTAATTCATATCACCTTGAGACCGATGCGTTAACTAAAAGAGTGAATCAAATCGTGGAGGATATGCTAAGAACATGTGTGCTTGACTTTTAGGGAAAGTGGGAAGATTATTTATCCTTAGTAGAATTTTCATACAGTAATACCCATCAAGCCACCATTAAAATGGCCCCCTTTTGAAGCATTGTATAAGAGGAAGTGCAAAACACCACTGTGTTAGAGTGAGCTTGATGAAGCATTAACTGAAGGACCTAAGCAGATTCAAGAACATAACAAAGTGGCTCAAAGGTGATGGAAAAGACATGCTGATAAAAGAGGAGACCATTCCAATTCTGTTCTATGTGGGAGATAAAGTGTTCTTGAAAGTATTTCTAGTTAAAGGAGTGAGAAAGTGAAATGTCAGGGGTAAACTGAGCCCTTGACATATGGGCCTTATGAAATTATTGACAAATTTAAATCCTGTGACTCATAGGTTAGATTTTCCAACAGAACTTGAGCGTATGCATAACTTTTTTGTGTTTCACAACTCAGAAAGTATGTTCCAGACCCAAACCATGTCATCATAGCAAAGCCTGTAGAGGTCGCTAAAAATCTAGTGCACGAAGAGCGCTTTGTACAAATATTAGACTATAGGGTTACACAATTCTAGAACAAAAGCATTCCTCTGGTAAGGGTTTTGTGGGCCAATCATACTTCACCTGAAGCCACATAAGAGATATAGAAAAACATAAGAAGCAAATACCCAGGCCTATTTGAGGTAAACTAAAGATTTCTTTTGGATTTGCAACTTTCGAGGACAAAACTTATTTTAAGGGGGGAATGCTGTAACAGCATGAACCTAAAATCATGCTAATTAACCAGAATCATCTTGATTACAAATTAGTTAAGTTGGGTGCTGCGTTTTAAATTAGTACTTTATATATGCACAACTACTTGTGTAATTGCAGTTGGAATTGGCACAGTGGCCTCAAAATGAATTACGTTACATTCCCGAATAACTCAGTTGAATGTTAACCAATACTTAAATGATAGCTAAATGAAATTAGACTAATTATTATTAAATGGGTAATTTAAAAAATAAATGATACATATAAATTGATGTAGTAACAATGCGACACTAACACCAAGGTAAGTTATACATACATAAATATATATATACGTGTGTGTGTGTGTGTGTGCGTGCGTGCGTGTGTGCGTGTGTGTGTATGTATGTATATATGTATACATGTGTATATATATATATATATATATATATATATATATACCTGTATATGTATTAGATGAAAAAAAGAAAAGAAGGCCATAAAGATGAAAGAATATCAATAAAATCTTGAAAACATTGGGTTCGTAATTTACAAATGGAACAAAATATTAGAATGAAACTTAAAATAAGTTCATCTGCTAAACCGCACCGTTTCCAAAATCCCGTCCCCCCTACTGCCCGTAAAACATAACCCCCTGTTTTCGTTCACCCAGACACGACCCAGTCATCGGCTCAGCCTCCACCTCGCTGCAGTCTTGCCACTGTCGTGTCATCTCCCTTCCTCTCTTCACCTCTATCAAGGGTGTATTAAAGAGGGTGGGACTCGAGCCCCTTAATTTGATTTTTCATTATTTTATGATTGAATTTTTGGTAGTAAATGATGTATTTAGCCTTGGTGACTATTACTTTGTGATTTCCTTTGATTATTTTGGATGTTTAAATTGAATTGAATGCTTAGGGGTTGAGGGAGTGTATGGTGAGTGAGGTTTTAGGGTTTGAATGTGAATTTTAATATGTTCATGTTGAGTTAATGGTATTTGAATGAATTTTGATGAAATTTGAAGAACTTGATAAGATACACATTTTTGTAGATGTGTGTGCGTTGTTCCATAAACATGGTGGTTAGGGCTTGTGGCTTGGATGAAGTTGAAACTTGATTATGTTGATTTGATAATGTTTAAGCAAGTTTTTGTGGTAATTGATTAGGAATGATGAGTCACTTATATGTGTGATATTGTTGTGCTGTATGTGGGTGTTGATGCCATGGGCATGGTGGTTTAGGGTTGGGATTTGAGTAGGGAATCAAGTTGGGTTTCATTGGATTTGTGAAATTTAAAAGAGCTCTAGCAATATCTGAGTGAAATTAGCATGGAGTATGTGTGAGATGTACATGAATACGGGAGTAACCATAGCTATGGAGGAGGGTGTGAGCTTGTAAGCTGTAGTGGGAGAAGAAAATGAGGAAATAAGGAGTTAGCAGTTTAAAATTTATTAACCTAATATGCCTATATGGTTTATTTCAACTAATGAATATTTGCATGATTGGAGTTAGCAAAGAAAAGCCAAGCGAATACCTCTCAATTTGAACTCGAAACTAAGCCCATGATGTCACTAAATCATGTCGCGACTGGCATATCTAACATGTGATGGCAGCTAATAATGATATACTATTGAAAAGATAATAATAATTAAAATATTAATAATAAGCATGGCAAGAAAACAACCAAAATTGTAATAATGACATTATTAACAATATCGTTACGCCAACAAGTGCGAATAATAAGCCTTTAATAACAACCATAATAATAACAATAATAATAATAATAATAATGATGACTATGACAACCACAACAAAAAAATAACCTTAATGATAATAACGTCAATGCTAGTAAGTATGATGATATTAACAAACTTTTAATATAGATAAGAATAGTACATAATTATAACGTTGACCTTAAGTAAACGGAGGCGTGTTATAACATTATGCTATCACAACATTAATAAAACATGCATCGCGATATCAAAACAAAAGAAATGAAACATGGTAAAATAGAATCAAGTTAAGCAAATAATAATGATTATGTTGATAACTGAAAAGGAAAGCCAAAGGATTTTGAATTACTTATTCAACTAGAAAATTTATCTAATTTTCCTAAACTTGCACTAACTGTGTAAATATATATTTGGAGCAGAAGTAAGGCGACCTCTGCCGCTTCAATTTGCTAACGAGCATTTTTCATTAAAAAAGACAGAGATTTCAAGAACCAGGTACGTATGTCACTTGTGTTGTTTGAAAACTCACATATTTCTCAAACTATACAAGATTCATGTAATTTTAATGTAATGAATCATTTGATATGATGTTTTATCACCTAAACAAGTGGCCCCATCAGCTATCAATAATCAGGGCATACACCCTTCTATTTACCTGTGCGGCTGTAGTTCAGACTTTCGAATGGCCTGGGAGGTGTATGCCTATCTTATGATCGCTTCATACATCAAAAAGGTCCACTTTCAAGCACGACCAGAAAATCAACTTTACTCACTCTCTCTCTCTCTCTCTCTCTCTCTCTCTCCCCCTCTCTCTCTCTCTCTCACATTTTCAAACAAAATATTTTGAAATGTGGGCACCAAATTAAATGGAATATAAAAATTATTTTACAGTATCGGGATGTACGTGCTGAGCTTAGACTCATTA
This sequence comes from Carnegiea gigantea, assembly GCA_029747015.1. NCBI lineage: Eukaryota > Viridiplantae > Streptophyta > Magnoliopsida > Caryophyllales > Cactaceae > Carnegiea > Carnegiea gigantea. The sequence goes on along the minus strand of JAKOGI010003306.1, from coordinate 31,157 downwards.
TTCGCACATTTTTATGTTTTCTGTCTTTAGGCAAAGGATCAATGAAGTGCCCTCCTCTTGGAAAATCAGAAGGTAGTAAGAAATAAATGAGAGTTGTAGCTTTTTCCTGAAGATTAGCTAGCCAGGCACTCATAGTGATTTATTGGCTAGCACTCTTGGAAACCTGTGTATAAAAATTCGGCCAATATGTTTGCTAAGTGTTGGTAGTTCCAATGCTAAGTTTACCAAGTGTATTATAAATTGGACAACTTGTCAAATGTATGTTTAATTGCAAATGCTTAATAAACTTGGTGAATGTGTAGGTAGTATAATGTCATAGGTAGTTTCAAGTGTGGCCTTATTCCGTTATAGAACGGCAGTAATGCCTCCAATCAAAGGGCTTCCGCTATAAATCATAAATAATAAGTAATTAAATTTACATACTCGGGTGTTAGGGACTGGGGTTGTTACAATTCTGGTATCAGAGGTAGGTTTGCATATCGCTATGAGTAGTAAGACGTTCGAGGCTCAGGTTATAAGGTTTTGGAGAATGACATAGGTAAATCCTGTTTCCTAGGAAATACATATACGAATGTGGCTTATTTTCCTTTCCTTTGTGCTTTTCATGTGTTAGATAGATCATTTTGGAGCCCCCTTAAACCCATATGCCATTCACATGATACCAGAGGCCTCCGTAGCAGCTTATATCTCCTTGCTTCATGTGTCCATCATAGCCCACATACGGGACCCTTTCTTGAAAGTTTCATGATGTGCTTGCTCAGACACACAGAATATTATGGACCCTGCCACCCATTCACTACCCTATGCATGAGTTTAGACCATGATACCATGATTTCATAGTCATAGGAATCCTGGGGTTGACGGGGAAAGGTTTCATATTTTAGGAGCATAAACCATGGTGACCAGGGAGTTACTACTAAGAGAGGAATTAGAGCTGAGGAGCATTTCCTACAGGTCACTACCACATATTTACCTCATGGTTGGCATACCCCTCCAATTGTTCCACCTCCACCTCCCCCTGCCCTGGGACTCCTACCCCTACTGCCTCCAACTCAGTAGTCGTCTGCCTGTCTATTGCAGGTTAGGTCTGGGGACATTGCTTCATCATCGGAGCATTCGAGTACCTCTTATAAGGTTCAGGTGGTAGTAGATGTCCCGAGTTCACCGGAGGATTTTGAGCCTGAGGAGGAGAAGGAAGAGCATGAGCTACTGAAGGAGCTGGAGGGGATGGTGGGTGTTGAGGATAATGACTTAGATGTAAGGATGTCAGATGGTAGCAATGACTAAGGCAAGGATGACGATGATTCTTCTAACCCTGAGTACGATCTATCTCATGATTGTTAGAGTTTGATCCCACTCATTTTATGTTTTAGGCTTTCATTGTTGCTTATATATGCAGTATAGCTAGTTTGTGATGATATTCTTTTCGGGCATTGCGTGTATATGTGATGTATATGGGCAGGCTGACCTAAGCAGCTATAATAATGTAATCTACCTTTTGTTTTCGTGTTTGGGGCAGATTTGACTAGGTAGATGACTTCATTTAGTATGTGTGGAAGGGCGCTAGGCTAGGAATCCTAGGTAAAATGCGGGAGGTACTGACATGATGTATTGTAACATTCTTTTGGTGGTCTTTATCTATATGTATATGCAATAAAAGTAGTGTGAGTTAAAATTATGCTTCGATTTTGAACGATTACTATGTCACAACATCTTGCAAATTTAAATAATAATCTTTGTTCATGGGATTCAGTATATTAGAGTCTGTGAATAACGATCTGAATAATAATGAATGTGAGACACAAGTTCAGAAAACTAGGAGTACGAGAACCTCGAGCAAAACTTTAATAGAGGTCCAACAGTACACCTTAAAGTGTCTAGTAATGATGAAAGATTAGATTACTGGAACAATCTGGTTGCTGAGTTGATGAAAAGAATTACCCCTATACCCCCAGAAAACCCCTTTAGACCTAATAAGCTGGCTTATATAGTAGCTTGACGCAACCCCAAGGTTTATGATAGGAAGCTTAATCCTATAGAACTGGAGGACTCGGTTAGAGGAATTGAGAAAATATTCGCAGTGGTTGAGGTACCTGAGGAGAAAAAGATGAATATAGGGACCTTTACCTAGTGGTGAAGTAGGAATCTGGTAGACCACTATGAAGGATAAGTTATAAGGATCTAAGCTTACCTTGGCTAAGTTTTATCCAATCACCGTTCAACAATAGAAGGAGAAGGAATTCATGGAGTTAAAGACAAGTGTTAATATGACAGTGGTGTAATATGCTCGCAAATTCACTGAGTTGTTGTGATTCGCTCTAGACTTGGTGGCTTCTAAAAGGATGAAAATAAGAAGGTTTGAGGAAGGTTTGACTTTTTATATTTGAAATAATTGGTTGGTCAACCAATTCAAACCTATTAGGAGTTGTATGAAAGAGCTACTAAGGTAGAGCAAGTGAAGAGTGAACTGAGGGCCTTAAACTTGGGGAGTCAGAAGAGGAAATTGAATGATCATGGGGCATCAAGCGAGAGTGTAGCTCAGAAGAAACCCACTGCTATCCCTTCTAAGAGTCATCCAGCGACTTCAACAGATCCTTGTGCTAAGTCTAGCCGAACAAACAATCCTACAGTAGAGTGCCGTGTAGATGCTAACAAATACATGTGGTGTAGAAGCCATAATCACTCGATTACCACTTGCCCAAGAAGACAAAGGGCCATAGAAAAAGGAGTCATAAAGACATTAGCACCGCTATGTCAGGGAACCCTACCACTTAAACCTACAATGGTAGGATGAGCTTACATGATGAGCAAGAAAGAAGCTATAATTTTTGGTGTGATTATTACTAATGACCAATTTTTAAATTCAAAGGGTGCTACTCATTTGTTTATATCTACTTGAGCTGCATTGTAATTGAATCTAGAAAAAGAAAAGGAAAGGGCCAATTATGGAATTAGTTTATCAAATGAGCAAGTGATAAAATGTCCTGTTCTTTATAAACATGTTAGAATTCAATATAATCTTGGGGATGGATCGGTTGACTACACATTGGGTAAACATAGATTATAGAGTTTTAGGGTCACTTTCAAGGGCCAAGAGGGTCAAGAAGTATGCTTTTATAGGGAAAGACTTGGGAAAGATTACACTAATATGATGGCAACTAACCTATTAAGGCAAGGTTGTATAGGATATTTATGTTATTCTGCTAAAGTTAAAGAGGAGAAGATGAAAAGAAGATATCCCTATGATTTGCGAATTTCTCGATGTCTTTCCTGAGGAGTTGCCTAGTCTGTCTCCTCAAAGAGAGATTCATTTTGAGATTCTACTAATTCTTGGTCCATAACCCATTTTGGAAGCTCCATATAAGATGGCCCCAACAAAGCTCAAAGAGTTAGAAGCTCAACTGGATGAATTACTACAGAAAGGGTTTATTAGGCCAAGTGTATCACCCTGCAGAGCTCCAGTTTCGTTTTTCAAGAAAAGAATCGAACTTTGAGATTGTGTATGGATTATAGGAAATTAAACAAAATTACCATTAAGACCAAGTATCCCCTGCCCCGAATAGATGATCTGTTTGATCAATTGCAAGAAGTTGTGGTCTTTCGAAGATTGATATAAGATCTAGTGAAAACCAGCTAGGATTAAGCTAGAAGACATTC
>JAKOGI010003306.1:0-22500 GCA_029747015.1 Carnegiea gigantea | reverse complement strand
CCTATAACTATAATAACCTACAAATCAACTTTACTCACACTTTCTCACTCTTCTATTTTCAAACAAAATTTTTTGAAATGCGAGTGCCCAAATAAACTTAATACAAAACTTATTTTACAGCATTGGAATGCTCACGCTAAGCTTAGACTAATTATTCAAATATTTTTATGCTTTCTATTTTTAGATAAGGGATCAGTGACCTCCTCCTGGCAAGTCAGAAGGTAGTAAGAAATAAACAAGAGTTGCAGTTATTTTGCTGAAGATTAGCTCACCAAGCGCTCATAGTGGTTATAAGCTAGCAATCCTTGAAACTTGTTAATTGTATGAACTTTTGGGCAATATGTTTGCTAAGTGTTTGTAGTTCTACACTAAGTTTACCAAGTGTATTATAAATTAGACAAGTTGTCAAATGTATGTTTAATTTCAAATGCTTAGTGAACTTGGTGAATATGTGGGTAGTATAATGTCATAGATAGTTCCAGGTATAGTCTTGTTCCGTTACGAAATGGCGGTAATGCCTCCAGTCAAAGTACTTTTGCTGCAAATCATAAATAATAAGTTCTTACGTTAATATATTCAGGTATTAGGGATTTGGGGTGCTACAATTGCAAGTAACGAAATTACTTCCACGGCACTGGATTCACAAGTTGGTGCTCTCACTAAGTGAGTAATATAAGTCATGACTTTTGTATATTTAGGGCTCACAAAGTCAACTGACTCCTATCCTCATCAGGATAGTGACGGTTAGGATTCCTGCTCTATTCAAGATTCTGAGGTCTACTCCCTAGACCAAGTGCTTTACATTAACATTGTCCTCCTAGCCCAAAACCTCTCAACTGAAATTCGCTTTTAAACACACAAGAAAAGTTCATGGTCATTAAAATGAACCTCGGATCAATAAGCATCACTTATAAGAAAAGGTAGTACCATTTGACTCAAAGATTCTCACAAAATGGTTCATTTCCCAAAAACAACTATAAGGTCACAGAAAAATGTCATAATCTGAGATATGCAATGTTAAATATTAAGATAATTACAATTTCAATATTAGAAAAGCTAATAATGCCTTACTGATGACAAAAGCCAACTCCAGAAAAACATAACAACTTTTTGTTTTGATTGGAAGGTTGGTAAGCAACTTATAACTCATAGGTCAGCTAGGAAACCATCTATTTCATATTAAAGAGCGTAATTCTAAGGATAACATAGGGAATTATTAATTAACAAAAAAAAGAGACAACTTAGGAAAAATGATATAATAGAAGTGTAGGTCGATGAGCAGCAGAGCTTCATCATGTCTCTTGTACATAAATTGTCTAAAAAAAGCAAGTTGTTTCTTAGTCAAGATAGGTCTAGTAGAAGGTCCACATTTTTGGCAATGCATTTATATAGCTTAGCTACCATTTCATGTAACATTAGACTAGAAACATGTTATTTTGGGTGGGGGATTGCAACTAAGGAGGCTTACCATTTTTATGAGTGAAGAGAAAATTTTGAGCTTCTAATTATAATCATGGATACACTAATATGCTACCCATTAAACACAAAATATACACAAGTAAACGCATTTGAATGCAAGCAGCTATGATTAGAAGATTGTGTTACCATATATGTGAGTAAATGACCACAAACTATAATGAGAGACATTAAAGGCCATAGTTTAAATAGCGCCCAACAACTGAATGACGTAGTTAGTCAAAAGTCAAGTAACCAGTCATTTATGCACAATCATACTTAACTTAAACTAGTGAAAAGTTTTTTTTAACTCACATAATAATTTATTTATGAAACATATCATTGGTCACTGGCTAGGTCAACCGAGTTGGCCAACTAAGCATATTGCTCACAATAGTGGAAACAGCTGGCACAATGCATAACACCGTAGCCACAGCATCTCGGGGGTGAAAACAGTCAAAATTACAGTTATAGCACACATCATAGTAAAACAGCATACATCAGTGCACGTATGCAACAGGTAGAACTAAGCAAGACAACACCTGGGGCAATAAAAATATTGCACGACAATTGCCCAAGCCACTGACTTCCATATGAAAGTGAACGTTACGAACAACTTAATAAAACAACATATGCACTTATAGACATGAAGGTTAGCCACAATTTTAGGAGCACATGTCATTTGCAAGCTGATTAGAAAACACAAAATAATATCAGGATGTATGTGATACAGATCAACTCGACTACATCATATCAAGCTTTGAGACCCGACTTGTCAACAATCATCTCACATAACTCATTAATCAAGTCATAGGGTCAAAGCTCCAGTTATGTTCATCAAAACATTGATTAATTATACATGAAATGCTCATAGGCTAATATATGTAAATGCCGGTCCTATGGTCGCAAGGTCATGCTACTAAATATATAAATGAATGACAACTGAAACTATGAAGCATAATTATAGAAGTTAAGTAATCCAGCCAATTTACCCATATGTACAACTACATTTAAAACTATAGAAACGACAACAAGTCCATCAACTTATCAATTCTATCACAAAACACCTCAGGGACCATTTATTGTGAATCCAAGTATCTATATAAGCTCCGATGAGGTTTGCATTGTACAATAAGGTCATACTTATGTTCTAAGCACACATACTCAAGTTATTATCACACACGCAGATTTCTATACAGGTATTGGTAAGAGCGAGTCCATAGTTTGCAACCCCCTGTAAAAATTTTGCGTAGATGGCCCATGAGACACATTTATCCCCTCAGGGGTCGTGGAAACCTTAAGAATTCACATTACGGAAAGGAAGGTTCACCTAGAGGGCTCTGGCTTTCGGACTTTGTACTAACACTTAGGAGTGTATAGGTAATTTATGAATGATTCACTCTAATAGGAGACATACGTTGGTTCACAATTCCAAAGTCCACTAGGTTCTTTCTGCCTTTTTATTTGCAGGTGTACTAAGGTTCAATCTATCTAAAATATTATCAAGCCACAACATGAATAGCAGCCTATATGATAGAAAGTAGAAAATGCATCATGTAAATAGCACCGACCACATGTAGGACAGTAGTGATAGCATACAAGTAACACCAATAACAGTACGAGATGGAGGAATAACAATAATCCATTTATCAGCATGACTTGACCACTAGCACTCAAAGTTGCATACATACATATGAAAGTCTCGCTAAATTTCTTTAAATAATTCTGAATTCATAGAAGGTACCATCTAGCGGGGTTTTAACAAAAAAAGTAAGCTTTAATCACTTTCCTAGGGGTTCAACATTAACAATCTAGTGATATACACATCTCGACATACATACTCACAAACAACAGTCATCCATACATAAGGACACATACCCTTGAATTTTAACCCACAAGTCATCATGAAATGTATGTAAACCTTTAGATCCAAGAGCATATCCTTATTTAACATTTAGAAAAAAACTTTCACATTCTAAAATCATTAGATTTTGAAAATGGAAAATGATTTAATGATTTCTAGCCTCATTTCTACCAACTATTGAGTGTGCCTGCTCTCTCTATTATAGCGTATGAGGAGCAAATTATACACAAGGGCTAAGAATAGGCTTAAAGTTAACCATTCCCATCCTTTTGAGTTCAAAGCTAAGCATAGCTTCAACTAAGTCGTCAAAGGTGCATGCACATACACAGTTACTAATCTAGCCAACCAACACTCAGCTAACATATGGGAGTACAGGTTACTTGACTCATATTCTAACATACAACCTGATTTTACAATCAATCAGATTACTTTAATCACGCTTCAATCAATCAATCACATCAGATGATATACTAGAAACACAATTGTATCCAAAGGTATACCTTGTGTCATATCGTCAGATAAGAAGTACCGAGATGGCTATATGAAATGCAAAACTAAGGTTATGACCTATGGTTATAAGACCCTGCTCGAATACCGTCTATAACACTCCTACCCTTCGGGTAAGAGATTTTAGTGATTTCTTAAAATTTTAGAGCAAAATAGATAGAATTCTACCTAAAAATTGACCATAACTTAGGCTTATTACCCTACATTAGATACTTATAATAATTAAAGCATATAGGGCAGCTTTAAACAACCTCAACGGCTGCATGTCATAGGCCACCACTCTACAAGCAACCCATATGTAGTACACAAGATTGTAAAATTAAATAAAAGAAAGTACCGAAAAGTGCAACTCGATGGATCAGACATCCAGAGCACTAGGGTTTGCATCTCGAAACCAACTTAACTCCAACCAAACAAACACAACAAACAATCTAAATGGTTGGCCCATATAGTCTTTTAAAGTGACCCCTAGACCATATGCAATATATGAACCAATGTATTCAGCTCAGATATGCTCAAGATTATGAATCAATCGCATTAAAAACTCAAGAACTAACATATTCGTATATATGACCACTTTTACAACGCGAAAGGGAGGTTTGGACTCAGTATAGGTGAACTGAGGGCTTCTATATGTCTTTTTAAGAACCCAGGGAAAAAGGAAAATAGAGAGGGAGTGAGCTACCATGCACTCTATGGATAATTTGTAATCCCAAAAACAAAATAGTTGTAAACAATAGCAGTTAGACAGAAATCATATTTAATGTCAACATGTTGAATATACGAGACCCCAACATCAAGCTATACCTCAATACATCCTAAGCATTGAGTTCTTTAGTAAGAAACAGGATTTAACTCACAAAAAGGGTAAGAACCATCATTTAAACCATGTTGAGTCGTTATAAAAGAATTTTTCCCTAAAGAATGTCATTTGTAATTTAATAAGAGTCTTTTCAAATAGTATACCTCCTTCTCAAATCTTTTCACAGCATATTTCATAAATGAGAAGTTTTCAACTCATAACATGTAAGGAAATTACTTTTTGGGCATTGAATTCATACATTATTGCTCTCACTAAGTAATGTAAGACATGACTTTTTGTATCCCCAGGTTCTCCCATAGTCCTATCCTTGTCAGGGTAGTAATGGCTGGGATTCCTACTCTATTTAAACCTTAAGGTTTACTCCCAAGATCGAGTCCTTTACATTAAAACTATCCTCCTAGCTCAAAACCTCTAAACTGAAATTCGCTTTCAAACACGCAAGAAAAGTTCATGTCCATTAAAAGGAACCTCGAATCAATTAGTATCACTTACAAGGAAAACTAGTGCCATTTGACTCAAAGATTCCCACAAAATGGTTCATTTCCTAAAAACAACCATGAGATCCTTCAAAAATGTCACAATCTGAGATAAGAAATCTTAAATATTAAAATAATAACATTTCAAATCTCAGAAAAAGCTAACAATCCCTTAGTAATGACAAAAGCTGACTCCAAAAAAACATAACAAATTTTTGTTTTAGTGGGAAGGTTGGTAAGCGACTTGTAACACATAGGTCAGCTAAGAAGCCATTTACTTTATACTAAAGAGCACTTAAAAACTCATTTTCAAGAATTACAAGTTCCATAACCCACTCAAATCTAGATTTATTTAAAGAGAATTAGGAGCTTAGGCCTGCAAAACAAACGAACACCTTCTAGGTTTGTTAAACTCGCTCAAAGCTAATAGGAAGAGGAAGGTTAAAGTCATGCTCATAGTCTTAGTGCATAACTTATGTTTAAAGTCCTGGGTTATAGTTCAACCAGCCACCTCCTATTCCATGCTATCATTCAAGCCGATGCTCAAAGTTAACATTGCCAGAACATTTATAACCATAGTCTTGGCAAAAGCAGGCTAAGCTACATTGCTTGGACCTACTGTTCCTCCCCTACAGTAAGCGTTAGTCATATGCACACTCATTGTAAGACCCCGCAGTTTCGTTTTCCGTTAAGCTAACTAATTTCCTTTTTACGTTTTAAATTCATATTTTTAGCAACTGTATGAGTTAAATTATTATCAATGTGCTTTTGAGAACTATAATTTCATTAAAGACGAGATTATTATTGCTATTATTGATTTCAAAATCAATTCGTGCCATTTATGCCTTTAAGTGATATCGATAGTTTAATTTAGTCGATATTCGATTTATTTAGTCGTTTCCTGAAAACGATTAGGTTTTCAACCTTAGAATTAGTTTCGAGACTTATTAAATCGAACTTCGACGTAGTTGGATTCGAATAATTGATGAAGGGTTATGCATCGTTTTGAGTTTAGAACAAGACATTTGAGATTGGACTAGCGGTTGTAATTGATTGAGTTATTAACCGAATCAACCAAAAAAAAAAAGAAAAAAAGAAAAAAAAAAGAACATAAGGGGCCGAAGCCCCTTCTTTCACGGGCAGAGGAACGCGAAGGGGGGGTCTTGAGGCTCTTCACGGCACCCCCACCCCGACCACAACCCCACGGCAGAGAGAGAGGAGGGCCACCGGACGGCGAGTCGGGGCCGAGGTCGACGGCAGGCGCACCGGCAGGTCGGCCGCCGGCCAACCCTCGTGACACCGCGGCAGAGAGAGAGAGAGAGAGAGAGAGAGAGAGAGAGTTGGAGCGAGAGTGAGAAGGGGCGGAGGGGGGCTCGAGGAGCCGCGACCACGCCGGCGACCGTCGCAGCCAAGGCCGGCGAACCACCTCACGCGTGGCTGGGCTAGAACCGGCCGCAGACAGGGGCGAATTGACACGAGCTCGGCCGGACATCCGTCCGTTTTAGGGCATGCGAGGTGAATTCGAACCTCTTCTCCTCCTATAAATTCGATCCTCACCCTAAATTCTTCTAAATTGTGCCTAAAATTCTCAGAAATCGCGAGTTAGGGTTTGTGGGTTTGGACTGGTTCAGTCACGTGCGAAGGGCAGGGAGTTGGTGTTCGATTTTTGGCCTCAATTCAAGCTAAATCGCATGTTTCTAGCGTGGTATCGAGGTGGGTGTTCCTCGCCTCCTAAATTAGTACTAATTTCGCAAACGTTTTAGTGGAATCGATGTTGCATGTTAGACTAGCATAGCCTAATTTAGAATGTGCTGCTTGAGGTTTATTAATTCGAAGTTAATTATACATGTTTGGCGTTAATTCGAATGTATGTAACCATTGAATGCCTGAATTTATAATTCGAAGTTAATTATACATGTTTAGCGTTAATTCGAATGTATGTAGCTATCGGAAGCCTGAGTTTATAATTCGAAGTGAATTACATGCCTTTAGCGTTAATTCGAATGCCTGTGACCATTGAATGTTTGAGATTTTACATCGAAATGAATCAAATACCTTTAGCTTCGAATCGAATCAATTTAGTTAATTTATGCCTGAGGTTTTAATTCGAAGTGAATTAGATATGTTTAGCTTCGATTCGATTCAATTTAGTTAATTAATGCCTGAGATTGTAATTCGAAATGAATTATACGTGTTTAGCATTAATTCGAATGCATGTAGTTAATGGATGCCTGAAATTGTAAATTAACGTGAATTATGTGCGTTTAGCTTCAATTCAAATCAATAATCGTAAATCATACCTGAGTTGTTAATTCGAAGTTAATTTAACGTGTTTAGCATCGATTCAAGTTAATTAGTTGATGCATGAAAAAGGATTAAAAACGAAGTTAGTTTAACGTGTTTAGAATCAATTCAAGTGAATTTAGCTAGTTCATGCCTAAAAGTTTAGCACAAAATGAATTATGAATGCTTTGAATCGACATAAGTACACTTAAACGATTCATACTTGATTAATAGCTTCGAAAAGAGATGAGTATGGTTGGAATCGATACTTGAGTATTTAGTTAGTCTATACCTGAGTAGTAACTTAGACATAATAACTGAATGCCTAAAGTCGTATTATGTTTAAGTGGTTTATTTCGATTCGAATAGTAATTTCGATGTAGATAGTGAACGTTTAGAATCGTATTATGATGAAATAGCTCAATTGGACTTGTTTTGTAACTTCGAAACCAACGTTTATGAATGTTTGGTCATTCCATGATTGTGTGGGCTTCAAAGTGCATCTTATGTCTTTAAAGCCAACGTTTATGAATGTTTGGTCGTTCCATGATCGAGTATGAACTTCGAAGTGCATCGTACGTGTTTAAAGTTTATGTATATAAATGTTTAATCAGTCTATGATCGCCTATATGCTTAACTATCCCATAAAGGCCTACTAACTCTGAAGTAAATTTATAAATGCTTGGAGCCTTATCATGTATGAATTCCCAAGTAAAGTTCTATAGTTTTATATGTGTACGTGATGGTATATATATATGTGCATACGTATGCTTGCTGTAACGCACTGCCAAGTGGTGCTGCTTGCCCAGGTAAGTACCTAAATCTTACCTTTTCATAAATTAGTATGATAATATGTTGTATTAATAAATCAATGAAACGAGTTGGTAGTTGGATGGTTTGAGGAAAGAATTATGAGCGTTCGAGGTCTTGTGGTACGGTGCAAGTGAGGAGGGAGACTGGGTTGTGAAATGACCGCAATCGTGTGGATTGCGAGGCCATGTGTGGCTCGATGTGATGAATTAATTATGAAGTGTTTGAATGTGATATATGTGAACCTCTTTCCCTTCTATTTGCTCAAGTTGCATTATGTGCATAAGGGTGAGATTTCCAAAGAAGAATTTCATGTTTTGAAATAATAGTAGCCACAAATATTAGTGCATGATGGCATATTTTAAAGTAAACGGATACAGTTTTGGGAGTGAACCTGCTTGAACGGGGAAATCCTAAAGAATTTTACAAAGGCGTGAGTTGCATGACAAATGATTTTACCAAAAGATACGACAAAATTACTAGCCGTTACGGCCGATACGCTTTAAGTGGCTAAGATAATGTACTGTGGACAATATGATATGATGTAATGTTAACCTAGGGGATAAGTCCGGATAAACCCTAGAGGCCCTGACGAGGGCTAATGTAATGGTCCGATATGTTATATGTAGCCATCCCGGGAGTAAGAGCTTAAGCGTGAGCGTTAGGTCTCACTATGGGGTCGAGAATAGTTCTCACCCAATCAGCACCCTGTAATGATCTTATGCCAGAAGTACTTTTGTACTAAGTTAAGAAAAGCAATTGGCCCTTTGCCATTTTAAACGATTAAAAAGGAAAGGAAGTTCTTTTTATGAGCCCAAAAGGCTATATGGAATGATGTATGGAAAGCTTATAAGGGTCGTTATACGACCAAACGAAATGAAACTTCCTTTGAAGACTAAGAAAACGTTTTCTACGAAAGAAAGAAAGTTTTTAATGAATGAGTTATAAAATGATCCACAAGCATGTTTGAATATGGATTCTTAGCCCATGTATTAAAAGAAAGCTTTCAATGAATGCTTTATGAACGATTCTTAAGCATGGTTGAACGTGGATTCTAATCTTGTGTGGCATCATTCTTATCCATAGCAAGTCTGTCTGATTTAAAGTGTATGAGATGAGAAGGAAAGTTATAGCACGTTAAAAATTCCATGAATGAAGGCGTCTCTTCCTAAACGAATGAACGTTGATATGTGAATAGCATGCGAGGGTGTCATATGCTTAATATGATGTTTTAAGATACTTAAATGCTTGATATGTGTTTATGTGTGTGATCTGTATATTATATGAATGAAATATCAAGAAAAGTGTATTTATGAAAAGGGATAACCTTATATACACATCATGTGATTGAGGTTTCATGCGTAGTTTAAACTGGAACGCTAAGAAGTTATATTATGAAAAAGAAAGATTTCTATGCTTAGCCTCGTCGCCTATCTAAGTGTTCATCTGCCTGTTAGTAAAGACGTTTGAACATTTAGAATCCTGGAAACGTGTTTAAGTGCTTAAGTGAAGTTATGTTTAGTGATCCTCCCATGAAGGTTCTATGAACATCTATTATAATAGTAAAGTACGAAAACGTGATATGTGACTAGTAAAGATAGTATTGCCTGCAACGGTTTTGGTTTTAAGGGGGTTGGGGGACACTCACTGAGCGTGTGGTTGCTCATCCCACTACTCTTTCCCCCTTTTCCCCAGGTTTTCCTTCTGACAGGAAGAAGTTGAGTCAGATAAGTCCAGAAGGAACCTATTGTTGCTTACAAGGCGTCGTACGTGCTCATTTGAAGGGATCCTATGTGTTTAATGAAGTCATCTAATGTATTCTTAGTTTATAAAGGTCTGTAAACAATTATTCTAGTTCATGTAATGCATATGGTATAAAAGGTCGCTCTGTATGGCCGTCTGAGCCAACCATCAAGTTAGTTAGATGTCTTCTTGGTTTAATTTAGCTATGTTTTGAGATGTAAATCTTAATTCTCCGGTTTTGTTAACCATTGAGTTGTATCTTCCATTTCTTCTTTATTCATGAGTCAATCTATTTGGTGTACTCCGAGCGAGTGGCTCGTTGAGTTATGAACTCCGGCGTGTGGCCGTTGAGCTATGTTTTAAATGTTTTGCGCTTCCGTTGATTTACAGGGACTTATTGTAAGGCTTTTAGCCTGGAAACGGTCAGTTTTTAGGGGAAATTCTGCCCGTTTCGTCCCAGGAATTAAGTAAGAAGTTAGGAAAGCGTAACGCTTCTGGCCTAGGGGCTGGGGGTGTTACATTGATGGTATCAGAGCAAAGGTCCTGCGACCATAGGCCGCGACCTGAGTCTTGCATTTCATATAGTCACCTAGGAACACTTTGTGATTATGTGACGTATGCCTACTCTGTGTGCACGTGTGCCCTATAGTATGGCCATTTGCGACTTACGTATGGCTCGAGAAGGTCGATTGAGTAAAAGCGGTGAGTTATGCATTAGTGTAGGAGTCAAATAGCTCTCCCCACGCCTTCAAGTGACGTTGTGAGTACTTCATTGGTGCAATATGTTCCTAATGTGTTAATTGATTTCATTGATTGACTTTTATGCGATCCGGGTAAACCGATCGATTAAAATGTGAGCTGTGTGTTAAGACGTGAACCCAATTCACTTCCGTATTCTTGTGTGAGCTAGGTGATGTTTTGAATGACAAATGTTTTCTTCGTGCGTTCTGATAAGATGATCAATAGTTCAAGCACGTCGTTTTAAACTCGAATGATTGAAAAATCTTTCTTTAAGCTCGTCTTTGCCCCTGAAGTACGATTTGCTCCTCGAGCCCCATAATGGAGTGAGCAGATGTACTCAAAGGTTGGTAGAGAGGGAGCTAGAAGCAGTTAACCGTCCTTTTATTGAAAACAAAGAAATTCGAAATAGATAAGCTATTTTTTTTATCCTTTGAAACTCAAGATTTTGAGATGTTAATGTCGTTTTGATTATCGAGCCAAGTTTTTCTTACACCGAAGAATTAGCTTTTCGTTAGTGATGATGAGGTAGTTAGATTCACTAATATGCGCCCTTATGTTTATCAAATGTTGCTCGTAAATGCATATGTGGTAGACGTGTATGTTGATAGAATCCTTCGTATTGAGCTGGAAAAAGGAATGATTGGAAATTGGCTGCCATGATTAATAATCCTACTAAATGGTACATTGCTGATGTGACTTTTGATTTGCCTGAGTGAAATTAAAGGATATTTTCGTATGCATGTGTGAAAATTTATGTGCTGATGGTACATTGCGTAAAAGTGTACCTACCGTTCTCCTTCTTTGTAATTGTTGCCTAAATCGTGCATTACTTGCTTCCTATCGTACGAATTACTATTCATGAATGGGGTGAGATGTTTGGGCCCGAACGAACCCTGATATACCTAGAAAGCTCAAGGGAGAAAGAACCTAGCAGACTTTGGAATTGTGCATCGTAGACGATCCCTCCTAAGGCTAGCGACCTACAATAAGACTCCTACGATCGCCTATAAGATAGATGTACCTCGTAAGACCTCAACGTGAGCCTATGAGGCCATTGACGTCAACCATACCCACACAATTCTAGCCGCTCAACACCAATCTTTCCTAAATTGGATGGGGTTTAGAGCATGCCGTTGACCATAGACTGCAAAGGAGGATTGCACGCATACCCACGTGCCTAGGTGTTCTATGTGACAACATATGGGTCCACATGCCTTAAAGATTTGTTATGATGTCATGTGCTGTGTAAGACGATAAGAATATATATAGATAGGATCGTTGTATGGAACCATCGACTTGTTTGTGATCAAATGCCAACAAAGTGAGTTTTTGTAATTGCTTGGCTTGAGTTTAATTGAACCTGTGGCTGTATTAGTTAGAACGACTTGATATGTGTGGCTAGTTTCGTACCATGACTCTGGAATCATCATTCACAGCTCATCAATGCTGGGTTCTCGCATTATAGTTGGATTAGTCGAACTCGATGTATGTAATGCATGACTAAATGAAGATAGAGCTGCATTTACTTGAATAACGTTCATGGACATATATATATATATATACCTTATGTTTAAGAAAGTAGTGTGGTAGAATACTCGGGATCATGTCAATCATGTATGTTTTCGTTTTGTAAATTGCTTGCTGAATGTATGTTAGTAGGTTGCATGTTATCTCCAATTCGTAAACTTGAGAATGCTGAAATGTTGATGCCATGTGA
The DNA here is from genome assembly GCA_029747015.1 of Carnegiea gigantea. Classification (NCBI taxonomy): domain Eukaryota; kingdom Viridiplantae; phylum Streptophyta; class Magnoliopsida; order Caryophyllales; family Cactaceae; genus Carnegiea; species Carnegiea gigantea. The sequence continues at coordinate 10,081 of JAKOGI010003306.1, read as the reverse complement.
TACTATTGTGCTCGAGTAATGCTATGTGGTGCTACGTGACTCTCTTATTATTCCCAATGTGTTGTAAAAGTTTCCTTGATGATCATCGTGATTCCACAAGTGACTGAATTCATGTTTTGGGATGAGACTACCATATATAACCTTGCGATCTCATCGTCCCGGTTGCCACACCTTTAGATACTCACTTGTAGGTGCATATGCGTACAGTTGTTGCCTGCCATGCAAACTGAGTCTAGAATATCAAAAATCTATGTTTCATTTTCGAAACAAACTCAATATGGTTTTCCACGCCAACTCATTTGCCTCACTTCAATGCGATTTGCCCTCGGCGCCAAAATAGAGCGAGTAGACGCCTGAAGAGATTGGCGATGAGGAAGCTGGATACCATAAGCCATTTTCTTTCGATTTGAAAGATGTAGAGTCTGCAAAATGAAACCTTTTGAAAACTTACCGCATAGATCTTAGTAATGTACGTGCATTCTAGGAAAGACCGAATTTAGATTTAGAATTTCGGGGACGAAATTCTTTTAAGGGGGGAAGAGTGTAAGACCCCGCAGTTTCGTTTTCCGTTAAGCTAACTAATTTCCTTTTTACGTTTTAAATTCATATTTTTAGTAACTGTATGAGTTAAATTATTATCAATGTGCTTTTGAGAACTATAATTTCATTAAAGACGAGATTATTATTGCTATTATTGATTTCAAAATCAATTCGTGCCATTTATGCCTTTAAGTGATATCGATAGTTTAATTTAGTCGATATTCGATTTATTTAGTCGTTTCCTGAAAACGATTAGGTTTTCAACCTTAGAATTAGTTTCGAGACTTATTAAATCGAACTTCGACGTAGTTGGATTCGAATAATTGATGAAGGGTTATGCATCGTTTTGAGTTTAGAACAAGACATTTGAGATTGGACTAGCGGTTTTAGTTGATTGAGTTATTAACCGAATCAACTAAAAAAAAAAAAAGAACATAAGGGGCCGAAGCCCCTTCTTTCACTGGCAGAGGAACGCGAAGGGGGAGGTCTTGAGGCTCTTCACGGCACCCCCACCCCGACCACAACCCCACGGCAGAGAGAGAAGAGGGCCACCGGACGGCGAGTCGGGGCCGAGGTCGACGGCGGCGCACCGGCAGGTCGGCCGCCGGCCAACCCTCGTGACACCGCAGCAGAGAGAGAGAGAGTTGGAGCGAGAGTGAGAAGGGGCGGAGGGGGGCTCGAGGAGCCGCGACCACGCCGGCGACCGTCGCAGCCAAGACCGGCGAACCACCTCACGCGTGGCTGGGCTAGAACCGTCCGCAGACAGGGGCGAATTGACACGAGCTCGGCCGGACATCCGTCCGTTTTAGGGCATGCGAGGTGAATTCGAACCTCTTCTCCTTCTATAAATTCGATCCTCACCCTAAATTTTTCTAAATTGTGCCTAAAATTCTCAGAAATCGCGAGTTAGGGTTTGTGGGTTTGGACTGGTTGAGTCACGTGCGAAGGGCAGGGAGTTGGTGTTCGATTTTTGGCCTCAATTCAAGCTAAATCGCATGTTTCTAGCGTGGTATCGAGGTGGGTGTTCATCGCCTCCTAAATTAGTACTAATTTCGCAAACGTTTTAGTGGAATCGATGTTGCATGTTAGACTAGCATAGCCTAATTTAGAATGCGCTGCTTGAGGTTTATAATTCGAAGTTAATTATACATGTTTGGCGTTAATTCGAATGTATGTAACCATTGAATGCCTAAGTTTATAATTCGAAGTGAATTATACATGTTTAGCAATTAATTCGAATGTATGTGAGCTTAATTCGAATGTATGTAGCTATCTGAGTTTATAATTCGAAGTGAATTACATGCCTTTAGCGTTAATTCGAATGCCTGTGACCATTGAATGTTTGAGATTTTACATCGAAATGAATCAAATACCTTTAGCTTCGAATCGAATCAATTTAGTTAATTTATGCCTGAGGTTTTAATTCGAAGTGAATTAGATATGTTTAGCTTCGATTCGAATCAATTTAGTTAATTAATGCCTGAGATTGTAATTCGAAATGAATTATACGTGTTTAGCATTAATTCGAATGCATGTAGTTAATGGATGCCTGAAATTGTAAATTAACGTGAATTATGTGCGTTTAGCTTCAATTCGAATCAATAATCGTAAATCATACCTGAGTTGTTAATTCGAAGTTAATTTAACGTGTTTAGCATCGATTCAAGTTAATTAGTTGATGCATGAAAAAGGATTAAAAACGAAGTTAGTTTAACGTGTTTAGAATCAATTCAAGTGAATTTAGCTAGTTCATGCCTAAAAGTTTAGCACAAAATGAATTATGAATGCTTTGAATCGACATAAGTAAACTTAAACGATTCATACTTGATTAATAGCTTCGAAAAGAGATGAGTATGGTTGGAATCGATACTTGAGTATTTAGTTAGTCTATACCTGAGTAGTAACTTAGACATAATAACTGAATGCCTAAAGTCGTATTATGTTTAAGTGGTTTATTTCGATTCGAATAGTAATTTCGATGTAGATAGTGAACGTTTAGAATCGTATTATGATGAAATAGCTCAATTGGACTTGTTTTGTAACTTCAAAACCAACGTTTATGAATGTTTGGTCGTTCCATGATTGTGTGGACTTCAAAGTGCATCGTATGTTTTTAAAGCCAACATTTATGAATGTTTGGTCGTTCCATGATCGTGTATGAACTTCGAAGTGCATCGTACGTGTTTAAAGTTTATGTATATAAATGTTTAATCAGTCTATGACCGCCTATATGCTTAACTATCCCATAAAGGCCTGCTAACTCTGAAGTAAATTTATAAATGCTTGGAGCCTTATCATGTATGAATTCCCAAGTAAAGTTCTATAGTTTTATATGGGTACGTGATGGTATATATATATATATATGCATACGTATGCTTGCTGTAACGCACCGCCAAGTGGTGCTGCTTGCCCAGGTAAGTACCTAAATCTTACCTTTTTATAAATTAGTATGATAATTTATTGTATTAATAAATCAATGGAACGAGTTGGTAGTTGGATGGTTTGAGGAAAGAATAATGAGCGTTCGAGGTCTTGTGGTACGGTGCAAGTGAGGAGGGAGACTGGGTTGTGAAATGACCGCAATCGTGTGGATTGCGAGGCCATGTGTGGCTCGATGTGATGAATTAATTATGAAGTGTTTGAATGTGATATATGTGACCCTCTTTCCCTTCTATTTGCTCAAGTTGCATTATGTGCATAAGGGTGAGATTTCCAAAGAAGAATTTCATGTTTTGAAATAATAGTAGCCACAAATATTAGTGCATGATGGCATATTTTAAAGTAAACGGATACAGTTTTGGGAGTGAACCTGCTTGAACGGGGGAATCCTAAAGAATTTTACAAAGGCGTAAGTTGCATGACAAATGATTTTACCAAAAGATACGACAAAATTACTAGCCGTTATGGCCGATACGCTTTAAGTGGCTAAGATAATGTGCTGCGGACAATATGATATGATGTATGTTAACCTAGGGGATAAGTCCGGATAAACCCTAGAGGCCCTGACGAGGGCTAATGTAATGGTCCGATATGTTATATGTAGCCATCCCCGGAGTAAGAGCTTAAGCGTGAGCGTTAGGTCTCACTATGGGGACGAGAATAGTTCTCACCCAATCAGCACCCTGTAATGATCTTATGCCAGAAGTACTTTTGTACTAAGTTAAGAAAAGCAATTGGCTCTTTGCCATTTTTTAAACGATTACAAAGGAAAGGAAGCTCTTTTTATGAGCCCAAAAGGCTATATGGAATGATGTATGGAAAGCTTATAAGGGTCGTTATACGACCAAACGAAATGAAACTTCCTTTGAAGACTAAGAAAACGTTTTCTATGAAAGAAAGAAAGTTTTTAATGAATGAGTTATAAAATGATCCACAAGCATGTTTGAATATGGATTCTTAGCCCATGTATTAAAAGAAAGCTTTCAATGAATGCTTTATGAATGATTCTTAAGCATGATTGAACGTGGATTCTAATCTTGTGTGGCATCATTCTTATCCATAGCAAGTCTGTCTGATTTAAAGTGTATGAGATGAGAAGGAAAGTTATAGCACGTTAAAAATTCCATGAATGAAGGCGTCTCTTCCTAAACGAATGAACGTTGATATGTGAATAGCATGCGCGGGTGTCATATAGCTTAATATGATGTTTTAAGATACTTAAATGCTTGATATGTGTTTATGTGCGTGATCTGTATATTATATGAATGAAATATCAAGAAAAGCGTATTTATGAAAAGGGATAACCTTATATACACATCATGTGATTGAGGTTTCATGCGTAGTTTAAACTGGAACGCTAAGAAGTTATATTATGAAAAAGAAAGATTTCTATGCTTAGCCTCGTCGCCTATCTAAGTGTTCAACTGCCTGTTAGTAAAGACGTTTGATCATTTAGAATCCTGGAAACGTGTTTAAGTGCTTAAGTGAAGTTATGTTTAGTGATCCTCCCATGAAGGTTCTATGAACATCTATTATAATAGTAAAGTACGAAAACGTGATATGTGACTAGCAAAAATAGTATTGCCTGCAACGGTTTTGGTTTTAAGGGGGTTGGGGGACACTCACTGAGCGTGTGGTTGCTCATCCCACTACTCTTTCCCCCTTTTCCCCAGGTTTTCCTTCTGACAGGAAGAAGTTGAGTCAGATAAATCCAGAAGGAACCTATTGTTGCTTACAAGGCGTCGTACGTGCTCATTTGAAGGGATCCTATGTGTTTAATGAAATCATCTAATGTATTCTTAGTTTATAAAGGTCTGTAAACAATTATTCTAGTTCATATAATGCATATGGTATAAAAGGTCGCTCTGTATGGCCGTCTGAGCCAACCATCAAGTTAGTTAGATGTCTTCTTGGTTTAATGTAGCTATGATTTGAGATGTAAATCTTAATTCTCCGGTTTGTTAACCATTGAGTTGTATCTTCCATTTTTTCTTTATTCATGAGTCAATCTATTTGGTGTACTCCGAGCGAGTGGCTCGTTGAGTTATGAACTCCGGCGTGTGGCCGTTGAGCTATATTTTAAATGTTTTGCGCTTCCGTTGATTTACAGGGACTTATTGTAAGGCTTTTAGCCTGGAAACGGTCAGTTTTTAGGGGAAATTCTGCCCATTTCGTCCCAGGAATTAAGTAAGAAGTTAGGAAAGCGTAACGCTTCTGGCCTGGGGGCTGGGAGTGTTACATTGATGGTATCAGAGCAAAGGTCCTGCGACCATAGGCCGCGACCTGAGTCTTGCATTTCATATAGTCACCTAGGAACACTTTGTGATTATGTGACGTATGCCTACTCTGTGTGCACGTGTGCCTTATAGTATGGCCATTTGCGACTTACGTATGGCTCGAGAAGGTCGATTGAGTAAAAGCGGTGAGTTATGCGTTAGTGTAGGAGTCAAATAGCTCTCCTCACGCCTTCAAGTGACGTTGTGAGTACTTCATTGGTGCAATATGTTCCTAATGTGTTAATTGATTTCATTGATTGACTTTTATGCGATTCAGGTAAACCGATCGATTAAAATGTGAGCTGTGTGTTAAGACGTGAACCCAATTCACTTCCGTATTCTTGTGTGAGTTAGGTGATGTTTTGAATGAGAAATGTTTTCTTCGTGCATTCTGATAAGATGATCAATAGTTCAAGCACGGCGTTTTAAACTCGAATGATTGAAAAATCTTTCTTTAAGCTCGTCTTTGCCCCTGAAGTACGATTTGCTCCTCGAGCCCTATAATGGAGTGAGCAGATGTACTCAAAGGTTGGTAGAGAGGGAGCTAGAAGCAGTTAACCTTCCTTTTATTGAAAACAAAGAGATTCGAAATAGATAAGCTATTTTTTTATCCTTTGAAACTCAAGATTTTGAGATGTTAATGTCGTTTTGATTATCGAGCCAAGTTTTTCTTACACCGAAGAATTAGCTTTTCGTTAGTGATGATGAGGTAGTTAGATTCACTAATATACGCCCTTATGTTTATCAAATGTTGCTCGTAAATGCATATGTGGTAGACGTGTATGTTGATAGAATCCTTCGTATTGAGCTGGAAAAGGAATGATTGGAAATTGGCTGCCATGATTAATAATCCTACTAAATGGTACATTGCTGATGTGACTTTTGATTTGCCTGAGTGAAATTAAAGGATATTTTCGTATGCATTTGTGAAAATTTATGTGCTGATGGTACATTGCGTAAAAGTGTACCTACCGTTCTCCTTCTTTGTAATTGTTGCCTAAATCGTGCATTACTTGCTTCCTATCGTACGAATTACTATTCATGAAAGGGGTGAGATGTTTGGTCCCGAACGAACCCTGATATACCTAGAAAGCTCAAGGGAGAAAGAACCTAGCAGACTTTGGAATTGTGCATCGTAGACGATCCCTCCTAAGGCTAGCAACCTACAATAAGACTCCTACGATCGCCTATAAGATAGATGTACCTCGTAAGACCTCAACGTGAGCCTATGAGGCCATTGACGTCAACCATACCCACACAATTCTAGCCGCTCAACACCAATCTTTCCTAAATTGGATGGGGTTTAGAGCATGCCGTTGACCATAGACTGCAAAGGAGGATTGCACGCATACCCATGTGCCTAGGTGTTCTATGTGACAACATATGGGTCCACATACCTTAAAGATTTGTTATGATGTCATGTGCTGTGTAAGACGATAAGAATATATATAGATAGGATCGTTATATGGAACCATCGACTTGTTTGTGATCAAATGCCAACAAAGTGAGTTTTTGTAATTGCTTGGCTTGAGTTTAATTGAACCTGTGGCTGTATTAGTTAGAACGACTTGATATGTGTGGCTAGTTTTGTACCATGACTCTGGAATCATCATTCACAGCTCATCAATGCTGGTTTCTCGCATTATAGCTGGATTAGTCGAACTCGATGTATGTAATGCATGACTAAATGAAGATAGAGCTGCATTTACTTGAATAACGTTCATGGACATATATATATATATATATATATATATATATCTTATGTTTAAGAAAGTAGTGTGGTAGAATACTCGGGATCATGTCAATCATGTATGTTTTCGTTTTGTAAATTTCTTGCTGAATGTATGTTAGTAGGTTGCATGTTATCTCCAATTCGTAAACTTGAGAATGCTGAAATGTTGATGCCATGTGATACTATTGTGCTCGGGTAATGCTATGTGGTGCTACGTGACTCTCTTATTATTCCCAATGTGTTGTAAAAGTTTCCTTGATGATCATCGTGATTCCACAAGTGACTGAATTCATGTTTTGGGATGAGACTACCATATATAACCTTGCGATCTCATCGTCCCGGTTGCCACACCTTTAGTTACTCACTTGTAGGTGCATATGCGTACAGTTATTGCCTACCATGCAAACTGAGTCTAGATTATCAAAAAATCTATGTTTCATTTTTTTTAAAACAAACTCAATATGGTTATCCACGCCAACTCATTTATCTCACTTCAATGCGATTTGCCCTCGGCGCCAAAATAGAGCGAGTGGACGCCTGAAGAGATTGGCGAGGAGGAGGCTGGATATCATGAGCCATTTTCTTCCGATTTAAAAGAAGTAGAGTCTGAAAAATGAAGTCTTTTGAAAACTTACCACATAGATCTTAGTTATGTACGTGCATTCTAGGAAAGACCGATTTTAGATTTAGAATTTCGGGGACGAAATTCTTTTAAGGGAGGAAGAGTGTAAGACCTCGCAGTTTCGTTTTCCGTTAAGCTAATTAATTTTCTTTGTACGTTTTAAATTCGTATTTTTAGTAACTGTATGAGTTGAATTATTATCAATGTGCTTTTGAGGACTATAATTTCATTAAAGACGAGATTATTATTGCTATTATTGATTTCAAAATCAATTCTGCCATTTATGCCTTTAAATGATATCGATAGTTTAATTTAGTCGATATTCGATTTATTTAGTCGTTTCCTGAAAACGATTAGGTTTTCAACCTTAGAATTAGCTTCGAGACTTATTAAATCGAACTTCGACGTAGTTGGATTCGAATAATTGATGAAGGGTTATGCATCGTTTTGAGTTTAGAACAAGACATTTGAGATTGGACTAGCGGTTTTAGTTGATTGAGTTATTAACAGAATCAACCCAAAAAAAAAAAAGAACATAAGGGGCCGAAGCCCCTTCTTTCACTGGCAGAGGAACGCAAGGGGGGGTCTTGAGGCTCTTCACGGCACCCCCACCCCGACCACAACCGCACGGCAGAGAGAGAGGAGGGCCACCGGACGGCGCGTCGGGGCCGAGGTCGACGGCGGCGCACCGGCAGGGCGGCCGCCGGCTAACCCTCGTGACACCGCGGCAGAGAGAGAGAGAGAGAGAGAGAGAGAGAGAGAGAGAGAGAGAGAGAGTTGGAGCGAGAGTGAGAAGGAGCGGAGGGGGCTCGAGGAGCCGCGACCACGCCGGCGACCGTCGCAGCCAAGGCCGGCGAACCACCTCACGCGTGGCTGGGCTAGAACCGGCCGCAGACAGGGGAGAATTGACATGAGCTCGGCCAGACATCCGTCCGTTTTAGGGCATGCGAGGTGAATTCGAACCTCTTCTCCTTCTATAAATTCGATCCTCACCCTAAATTCTTCTAAATTGTGCCTAAAATTCTCAGAAATCGCGAGTTAGGGTTTGTGGGTTTGGACTGGTTGAGTCACGCGCGAAGGGCAAGGAGTTGGTGTTTGATTTTTGGCCTCAATTCAAGCTAAATCGCATGTTTCTAGCGTGGTATCGAGGTGGGTGTTCCTCGCCTCCTAAATTAGTACTAATTTCGCAAATGTTTTAGTGGAATCGATGTTGCATGTTAAACTAGCATAGCCTAATTTAGAATGTGCTGCTTGAGGTTTATTAATTCGAAGTTAATTATACATGTTTGGCGTTAATTCGAATGTATGTAACCATTGAATGCCTGAATTTATAATTCGAAGTTAATTATACATGTTTAGCGTTAATTCAAATGTATGTAGCTATCGGAAGCCTGAGTTTATAATTCGAAGTGAATTACATGCCTTTAGCGTTAATTCGAATGTCTGTGACCATTGAATGTTTGAGATTTTACATCGAAATGAATCAAATACCTTTAGCTTCGAATCGAATCAATTTAGTTAATTTATGCCTGAGGTTTTAATTTGAAGTGAATTAGATATGTTTAGCTTCGATTCGAATCAATTTAGTTAATTAATGCCTGAGATTGTAATTCGAAATGAATTATACGTGTTTAGCATTAATTCGAATGCATGTAGTTAATGGATGCCTGAAATTGTAAATTAACGTGAATTATGTGCGTTTAGCTTCAATTCGAATCAATAATCGTAAATCATACCTGAGTTATTAATTCGAAGTTAATTTAACGTGTTTAGCATCGATTCAAGTTAATTAGTTGATGCATGAAAAAGGATTAAAAACGAAGTTAGTTTAACGTGTTTAGAATCAATTCAAGTGAATTTAGCTAGTTCATGCCTAAAAGTTTAGCACAAAATGAATTATGAATGCTTTGAGTCGACATAAGTACACTTAAACGATTCATACTTGATTAATAGCTTCGAAAAGAGATGAGTATGGTTGGAATCGATACTTGAGTATTTAGTTAGTCTATACCTGAGTAGTAACTTAGACATAATAACTGAATGCCTAAAGTCGTATTATGTTTAAGTGGTTTATTTCGATTCGAATAGTAATTTCGATGTAGATAGTGAACGTTTAGAATTGTATTATGATGAAATAGCTCAATTGGACTTGTTTTGTAACTTCGAAACCAACGTTTATGAATGTTTGGTCATTCCATGATTGTGTGGACTTCAAAGTGCATCTTATGTCTTTAAAGCCAACGTTTATGAATGTTTGGTCGTTCCATGATCGAGTATGAACTTTGAAGTGCATCGTACGTGTTTAAAGTTTATGTATATGAATGTTTAATCAGTCTATGATCGCCTATATGCTTAACTATCCCATAAAGGCCTACTAACTCTGAAGTAAATTTATAAATGCTTGGAGCCTTATCATGTATGAATTCCCAAGTAAAGTTCTATAGTTTTATATGCGTACGTGATGATATATAT
>JAKOGI010003305.1:0-58765 GCA_029747015.1 Carnegiea gigantea | reverse complement strand
CCAAGCATGATCTTCTTTGACCCTTTTCTTCTTTGAGGTTGGACTTGAATAAAAATGATGCATATGGAAATATGCATCAAATAACTCCTAATAATTAAAACTAGTAAAATGAAAAGACTAAGATAAATGGAAAGACACATCATAAAAGGGGTGGGGGAGGTTACAAGGAATATTCTAGGATTTCTTAGCTGATTACACCAATCTAGAAGGCTCCAAAACGTGCACAATGTCAGCCACACAATCACATGTACCCGAAGACTCTTCATATTCCCAGAATTAATCCTTGCAGCTGCCTCAACTTCAACAGAGCATAACTTCTAGAATACTCGGCCAAATCACGCGTTCTTGGGCTTGATAGAAAGCCCTGGAAGTCTAGTTTTCAGAATGGGCTCATTTGCTCAATTTAGATAAGCGGTTTAAAAGGTATGGCCTAAACAATGCACCTATCTCAGACTGGACTGGATCAGCATTACGTATCTTTGAGTGATATTTTGCCCAACCAAATGACGTCCAAATTAAACAAACTTGGGCTTATTTGAAAGATGAAATCTTAAGCTTCAAAAGCACATGGGCCCTCAAGTTGTGGGTCCACTTGAGCTTGTCCCAAAGTGGTCACAAAAATCGGGTTCCGCAAGGATGAATTCGGCACCAAATTTCTAGCAAAGCTTAACCTCTTTTTGACCTCTCCATAGTGTCGCGAGTCTTTGAACTCACTTTAGAAGACCAAATAGGCACATTTCCATGCATGATCTTCTTTGACCCTTTTCTTCTTTGAAATTGGACTTGAATAAAAATGATGCATATGGAAATGTGCATCATACTCCCCGGGTTGTTTTGAGTTTGTCCTCAAACTCAAAGGGTTGGCAAGCCTCTCAAGAAAGGGGTCGCGCTTACAATATGGAAGCTTTTGGGGAAGGAGGTCACAGGGCATCACCTCTAGAGAGATATAGAAGAGGGTGAGGGGAGGATGATAAAACGGGTCACACCTGGTGAGGAGAAGAGGCGGAAGTGGGAAATCTTCTTTGGGGGCAAGGGTTTGGGAAGGATGAAAGAGGGTTAAGGCTTGTCGGTCCTTTTGTGGCTTGAGGGGTTGGGAAAGTTGAATGGGGGTTAAGGTGAATTCTTCTTGGGTCAAGAGTTGCTCAACTTCTTCAATAACCCCACATGCCTCCAACTCGGGTGCTTGGAGTTCGGTAGGGCGTACTTCTTGAATCAAGAGTTGTTCAAACTCTTCAGCAACACTACATGGCTTCATCACTTCAAGGTCTTTAACTACATGCTCTTCAATTCTTGGGGTTATGCTCAAATTCACCTCATTATCTTCTTGGCACCCTTCTTGGGTGAAGGATTGCTCAATTTCTTGCACAATCTCTTCTTGCTTCAATTGGGCCTCAAGTTCAAAGGTCTCTTCATCACCACAGTCACCAAAAACAAGAGGTAGGTCAACTAGGCCCGACCCTTTTTCTCCAAGGATCTCTTCATCTTCCTTTATATAGGCTCAGCAAAAGACAACAAAAAGACTCAAATAACTCCTAATAATTAAAACTAGTAAGATAAATGGCTTGACCTTGGGCTAATTCTCTTGTCTTAAACAAGGAATCACTCCAATTGGAAAAGGAAGAGAACCTAGAACACCACTTGAATTTGCCACAATTCAAGATATAGAACTAGGAATTTAGTTGCACTTTTGAGCAACACACTCAAAGTACTTGTATTGCTTTGGAAATTTCTTACAATGCTGAATGAATAGATTCACACGCCCCTCCCCTTTTTATAGACTCAGCAAAAGACAATCAAAGGACTCAAATAACTCCTAACAATAAAAACTAGCTAATGAAAAGTCTAAGAAAAATGAAAAGACTCATCATAAAAGGGGTGGGGGAGGTTACAAGGAATATTCTAGGATTTTTGCAGATGATTACATCAATCTAGAAGCATCTAAAACGTGCACAATATCAGCCACACAAGTATATGTAACCGAAGACTCTTCATATTCCCAGAATTAATCCTTGCAGCTTCCTCAACTTCAACAGAGCATAACTTCCAGAATACTCGGCCAAATCACGCGTTCTTGGGCTGGTTAGAAAGCCCTGGAAGTCTATTTTCCAGAATGGGCTCATTTGCTCAATTTGGATAAGCGGTTTGAAAGTTATGGCCCAACCAATGCACCTATCTCAGACTGGACTGGATCAGCACAACGTATCTTTGAGTGATATTTTGCCCAATCAAATGATGTCCAAATTAAACAAACTTGGGCTTATTTGAAAGCTGAAATCTTAAACTTCAAAACCATGTGGAGCCTCAATTTGTGGGACCACTTTAGGTAGGCCAAAAGTGCACACAAAAAGCGGGAAATTTCTGGATGACGGCGGCACTACCTCTTCGGGTATGAACGCCAATTTCCGGCAAAGTTTGGCAACTTCCTTGACTTCTTGAAGCTGAGCTTGATGGTCCTTGGGCTTCTCACGATGGTCTCCATCAGATGGGGGTAAGAAACGGGCTTTGAGTTTGGTTTTCATCTTTTCCCATGTTCGAATCTTTCCCTTCCCTTGCCTAACTCTCTTAGCACAAAGGTTGGACCACCAAAGAGAAGCATATTTACGAAGCTTAAGGGCCGCAAGTTTTACCTTATTTCCCTCGGAAATCTCTTTGTAGTCAAAGATTCTCTCAACGGTTTGCATCCATTCCAAGAACTCATCGGGGTCTAGCTTCCCTTCAAATTCTGGAATCTCCACTCGAATGTCTCCTTGGCGAGAGGTTGTCCGCCTTCCTCTTCTTGATCTTCTATAAGCCTCCTCTTCACTTGACGAGCTCAAGTGTGGGGCTTCTCTTGCTTCCGGCTCGGAGTCGGACGAGTTAGAAGATCGGGAACTTCTAATCTCCTTTCGTTTTTGCTTCAAGGAGTCTCCAAGTTGTCGCCTCAAATACTCGTTCTGACTTTTGATCTCTTCATTCTGTAGCTTCAAGGCCTCATAATTCCTCATGAGAGCCTCAAACTTTTCCTCCATGGTCATGCTAGTAGTGCTTGTGTTGAAATAAGCAGGAAACTTCACGGCCTGAATGTGGCACGGGCGTGCTGTGAGGCACGGGGCGGCCGTGCTCTGGTTCTGGACGGGAGTGAAGTTGAGATGTTGCTGGAAAAGGGGTGGCACGGTCGTGCGACATGGCACGGGGTGACCGTGCTGAAGTACTGGGTGTGGATGAAAAAGGAAGTGTGGCTGGAATGTGAAGGTGGCACGGTCGTGCTCTTTGGCACGGGCTGACCGTGCCGATTTTCTGGATGGTGAAAAACCGTGGAGCACGGTTTGGTGTTTTTGAGGGGGGAATGTGTTTGGGGTGTGTGGAAGGGCGTTGGGCAGCAAGCTTAGGCCTAGGGAAGCCTTCGCTCTGATACCAAATATGATGTATCCTCAAGGGAAAGCCAAGAGGATGGGAAAATTGTAAGAAAAGTGCTAGAAGTTCAAGGCAACTTTGAAACCACAAGCTCACCTTAGACTTGGATAAGCAACCGGAACTAACACCAACCTTGGATACAGAAACACCACCAAGGAAAGATGTTAGGGCCCTTAACCACCCCTTGGATATAGAAACACCACCAAGAAGGAGTTAAGACTCTTGTTAGATCACCACTCAACCCGGCCAAAGGAAGAGATAAGCTAGAAGAGAGTTTGAGAGTTCAAAGGAGCAAAGCTCAACTTCATTCAATATTCAAGCTTGAGTGACCGGCCAAAGGGCCTTGGGGGGGTTTTAATACAAAGCTTTCAAGTACAAACATAGGCCTTAGGTTGCACTACAAGCTAAACTAGGCAAAAATACAAAGATCAAATCAAAGCATAAAAGGATAGATGCATCCTCCACTTGACAACTCTTCATTGCTAATCTTGAGGATGATGTGTCGACTTTGGGGCCAATGGAAGCTTCTTTGCTGCTAAGCACTCTTCATGATGGCTCTTGCAAGTGGCTAAGCATAGATTAGAGCAACAATCACCTCACTCTTCTCTCCTTGTACCCGGCTGCCCATTATCCGGTTAAAACGGTGTTTTGTGCCTTGTTTTGGTGGTTAATAGCTCCTCATGTGTGTAATTTGGCTGAGGTTTTTTATGGCCATTTGATAATATTTTTAAAGTACTTTCAAACCATAAAAGTTTCAGATCAAATGGAGGAGAAATGGGCCACCAAACAGCTCCTTGTTTCAGCCATGTCAAGTTCAGTGCCAGGAAGCAGCACCTGACTTTGCTTGAGGTTTTGAGGTATCAAATGAACTCCAAATGACTTGCAAGAGGTCTTGATGGAAAGAGCACATCTTGAACTTAAACTTAGGCTTCCTGCAACCCCGTTTCAGCCTTGGGAAGGTTAGGAAATCAGGTGCACAAAACCGGGTTTGTGCACGCCTGAAATTCTAGTTTTGACAAAAAAGTTCTCTTGTGTTCCTAGGCTGATTTCTTGCACTTTGGACGTGGAACTTGGACTCTTTGGGCTTCCTTGTGGGCCATGGGTCATGCTAGGGGATGGACCTCCGTCACCCTTGAAGGAGGAAAACTACTAAGCTAAGTAACCGGGTGTCAACTAGCTGGTTTCTGCCTCAATTTGTCACGCATGCTTGACACATGAAATGCTGACTAATTTCTACGTTTCTTACATGAATGGAAACCTCCAGATGTCTAGATTACCCTCCTTTTTGAATCATAGCAATTGGACGTCATTTGCCCCTCGAATCAGCCTGACTCCCAAAACCGTGCAGATTGGACTCCAAAACAGCACAGGTATACTAATTAGCTAAATTCACTAACCAATTGAACTCCAAATCTGGTAATTCCAATTGGAAATGAAAGCTAAGATTTTAAGCTTTTCAGGGATGCAAACATTGGACACTTAAACCTCATGGAAGATTAAGAAATGTAATCTTCAATGCCGGGTAAAATCTGGATGTAAACTGTCTTCTGGGCAGTTTGACTTAAATATGGATTTTGGATGAGCAAATGAACTCCAATGAGGCTGAAACTTGTTTTATTAGAAACCTAACATCCTAGGGTTTATGGAAACACCAAAATTAAGGACTTAAGTCACCCCAAAATTAGGTGACCATAACTAGATTTCATGGTTAAGTGCAATCTGATCTGGCAGCATGGTGTATTTTAATGTCTAGGCTTGTTTTTGATATTTGGTTCTTCCCTAAACATTCTGGAAGTGAGGGATGACCACCAGAGCTCTATCACACCTAGACCTTACCATCCTAGAGTGGAAGGTTATTAACCTAAGCTAATCTACATGATTAGTGCTAACCGTGTGCTAACCTTGTTCTAACTTAATTAAATCACATTCAAAACATTAAACTAAGCTAATACATGATGTTTACAACTTAACCATGCTTATTTAGTCCTAATACAACCAGCTTATCTAGCAAAGGGAAAGGGGGCAGCCGTAAAATAGAACCACTTTTCGGCTAGCCAATGAGCTTCAAGGACATCTTTTGCTGCCTTTGCTTCCCATTGGTTGTCCTCCTCGAGGCCAATTGCTTTTCAGCTTGATCATTGTGCTTCTAGATAGCTTGGTACGTGTGCCACTTAGTAATGGAAGTAGCAAACCCTTTGGAGAAGGAAAACGTCAACCGTGCTCTTAAATCGGGTCCAAGGCAGATTTTGGACCGGTTTTAAAACTAATTTTAACCCGAGCAAAAGTGTGCATGATTTTGTTTTCAGGCCATGGGGGGGAAGACCTTAGGATGTGTACAAACCCCCACAACAAAAAATCCAGGTTAAACCAAGTCTAAGTAGGTTAATTCTACTAAAACATTTAACCGTGCAGTTTTGGACCAAAACTGGCAGGTTTGACAAAATGACTTGATCTGTTTACTTCCTCTGGTTATGATTGGAATTCAATGCTTGGACCTAAAATTAGACATCTTAGGGATTCCAAAAAGGTAAAAATCCAAGACTTAAACCACCATTAAACTTAAGAAATCACATACCCAAAACCGGGTACATTCTGGTTGAACAGGGCAGTTTGTATATCTTGGGTTTATTGGCTAGTTTGAGAAGGTAAATGAAGTCCAAATGGGATGAAACTTGCTTTGGTGCAAAGCCGACTTCCTGAACTTCAAACCCAATGCAAAATATTAGACCTCAAAGAGGCTTAAGTAATTAAGCTTCCAAAAATAGGTTTACTGCTGACTTAAACCCGTAACCTGCTGTATTATTGCTTAAGCAAATTTTAGATGATTTATTCATCATTTGGCCAGCAAAATGAGATTACCTTTACTGATTTGATGTTCTAAATTAAGGGGCAGGGAGGGATCTCCATCATCCTCCCCTTGTTTGAAACGATTTGACCTCAAATCGGTTTAGGTAATCACCTTCTGTTACTTAGCTACCATCTGCCTCGATGAAAAGGCTTAATCAATACTACCCACCTTTGATAAGAAACTTGTAATAAGGATTTATCACAAGTAAAAGGAACATTGGTGTGGTGGTGGTGGGTTTTGTGGTGGTTAATAGGAATCAAAATAAAGGTAAACCCTTTACCTTGTTTAGAAAAGGTGAAGGGGTTTAGGAGTCTATCTTCAACTCCCTTTTGACTACTCAAATCCCTTTTCAAAACTAGTATCTCTCCCTCATTAGCCTTTTCTTCACTCTCATCTAGTTCCTCCTTCAGTTCTTCCACCAATCGCATCTTCTTTTCCTCCTGATTTTCCCCCTCTCTCATGGCTTTCCATTCTTCTAAGGTAATGACCTTGCTGTTTGGGCAATCCGTGGCTATGTGCCCAAGCCCTTGGCACTTGAGACACCTCCTAAGTTATGGGGGAAAGATCATTTGTGGGGTTGGTATTTTTTGTGGGGTGGAAGGGAATGAACCTGTGGGCTTAGTGGAGATACTTTCTTGCATGGGCGTGCAAGTGGATGGCAGAAGGAACCCTTCAACTTACTACTTAATTTCGTCCAAGTTCTCACCTTCTCTTTTCCTTTCTTTCTTCTCTTAAACTTGTAATTATTCCACCACTGAAGTGCACAACCTCTCAATCTTTAAAATAACCACTTTGAACTTTTTTTGGTCATTAAGGATACAACAAGCAAAAACTCGTTCCACCTTAGATAACCAACCTGTGAACTCTTCCTTTTCACCATGGAATTTTGGAATTGCAAAGCAAGCATATCCAATATCAATAAAAGCTAGTTCTTTCTCCAAGCTCATTGAAGATGGCATGAAGGACGAGGCTAGGGTTCTTTGTGAGCTAATTTAAAATGTAAGTACGCTGTTTGTGTTTGGATTTAATTTGGGAGTGTGGGGTTCAGGCAAGGATCTGAACTTGCTCTGATACCAAATATGATGTACCTCCTGAGGGTTAATGCTCAAACTCAATTTAAGAGTAAAAGCTTAAAACCAAGACAGAATACAATCAAGGAAAAACCAAAGAAAATGGTTCGTAATATCCTGGTTGTGAGGCAACAAACACGTGAAGTAGGAATGGAATTTAGAATCAAGGGATTCCAAATGAGAAAAGGAAAGAAAGTTGATGTATCTTTAAAGGATTAAATGAAAACTCACGTTAGAGTTCAAGTTCACATGGTTTATGCAAACTGAAATTTAGCTAAGTTCACTTGAAACCCGTGAGGATAATCAAGGTAGATTGATGTACCCATGGGAGACAATGAGAGTGAGCAAGTTCAAAGGCAATCGACCCCCAAGGAAGCCCAAGAAGCCACCCAAGTCATGAGGAAACTCATAAAAGATTGAGGCCATTGCCCAACAATTCTGGTCAGTAAGTGCTGCAACTTGGTGACCCTAATCGCCCAAGATAATGGTGGTTTAGGCCCATTGTGTTGCCTTGGGTTTTAAGTTTAGGAAGTTAGCTTTCCAATAAAGCAAATTTCAAGTCATTTGGACTTCATTTGCTTATCCAACTCAGCCCTTGAAGTCAAGCTATGCAAACTGTTTAGCACAGCCATTTCAGTACCTGGTTTTGAAGCTCCATTTTCTCTATCATTAGATGAACTTTGGAACTATCAAATCCACTTTTTGAAATCCTTTTGGAGTGTACTGAAAAGACAGAAAAAGAGTTTGAAGCCAAATACTTGGTTGGGGTTTAAAAAGCAAGCAACTTCCCAAGAGATGCAGTCTGATGGCAGCAGATATATCCTTGCATTGTTCAGAGTGTAACTTTCAAACAGCTGGGAATTTGAAGCTGCAAGAGTGATGGAGACCATCGTGAGAAGCCCAAGGACCATCAAGCTCAGCCCAAGGAGGATTCACTCAAGCTTCAAGAGGTCAAGGAAGTTGCCAAACTTTGCCGGAAATTGGCGTTCATGCCCGAAGAGGTAGTGCCGCCTTCATCCAGAAATTTCCTGATTTTTGTGTGCACTTTTGGCCTACCTAACGTGGACCCACAACTTGAGGCTCCACATGGTTTTGAAGCTTAAGATGTCAGCTTTAAAATAAGCCCAATTTTATTTAATTTGGACATCATTTTATTGGGCAAAATATCACTCAAAGATACGTTGTGCTGATCCAGTCCAGTCTGAGATAGGTGCATTGTTTGGGCCATAACTTTCAAACCACTTATCCAAATTGAGCAACTGAGCCCATTCGGGAAAATAGACTTCCAGGGCTTTCTAACAAGCCCAAGAACGCGTGATTTGGCCGAGTATTCTGGAAGTTATGCTCTGTTGAAGTTGAGGCAGTTGCAAGGATTAATGCTGGGAATATGAAGAGTCTTAGGTTACATATATTTGTGTGGCTGATATTGTGCACGTTTTAGATGCTTCTAGATTGATGTAATCAGCTGCAAAAATCCTAGAATATTCCTTGTAACCTCCCCCACCCCCTTTTATGATGTGTCTTTTCATTTTTCTTAGACTTTTCATTAGCTAGTTTTAATTGTTAGGAGTTATTTGAGTCTTTTGATTGTCTTTTGCTGAGTCTATAAAAGGGGAGGGGCATGTGAAGCTAATCATTCAGCATTGTAAGAGATTTCCAAAGTAATACAAGCACCTTTGAGAGTGATTCTCATTTGTGTCTCAAAATTCCTAGTTCTATATCTTGAATTTGGCTCATTCAAGTGGTGTTCTAGGTTCTCTTCTTTTCCAATTGGAGTGATTCCTTGGTTAAGACAAGAGAATTAGCCCAAGATCAAGTCATTGAGTGGCTCCGTGAAGGATTATCTTAATTACAAGGTCTTGTTTATCCTTGTTCTTTTTGTTATTATTCTTCAAACCATCTCAAACTATCTTCCACCATATTCACTTTTCTTTGGTTGATTCTTGTTTAGTTTGAGTTTGAGTTGATTTGGTTCACTTACCACCCACATCTACATCAATTGGTATCAGAGCCAAGGCTTTTTAAGTGACCCACATCATACCCAAACACATCCCAAAAAGCCAAAATACAAAAAAAAAAAAAGAGGCACAAACCGGCAATCCGAAGTCTTGAAGACCAGAGAAGCAGCACGGTGCCCCCGTGCCACAACACACGACCGTGCCATATTCTTTTTCCAGGAATCTTCAAGTCGAGACGGAGCACGGTGCCCCCGTGCCGCCAAGCACGACCGTGCCACTCTACTTTTCTGCATTTTCTTCAGCCGAAGCATAGCACGGCCTGACCGTGCCCCCTTGCACGACCGTGCCACTTTCCCTGCTGCATATTCTTCCTTCAACGCATCTCCAACATGTCTACAAAGTCCACAAGAAGCGACCAAGCACGTGTGGAAGAGTTAGAAGCACAACTCACTTATCTTCGAACTCAACTTGGGCAACTTTTGGAGGAGAAAAGAAGGTGGGTTCATAGCCCCACTCCCTCTCATCCTCATGAACCGGTGGTTGAATCTGAAGAGGAAGTCCATCACTCCCATGCCAATTCAAGTGATGAGGAACCCCCAAGGAGACGAAGGCAAGGAGGAAATATTGGTGGTGTCCGAATTGACATCCCCGAATTTGAAGGCCAACTTGATCCGGACTTATTTCTCGATTGGTTGCACACCATTGAGAGGATCTTTGAATATGAGGACATCCCGGAAGATAAGAAGGTAAAGCTTGTAGCCCTTAAACTCAGAAAATATGCTTCAATCTGGTGGGCTAACCTTGGAGCGAAAAGAGCAAGAAACGGGAAAGGGAAAATCAGAACTTGGGCCAAAATGAAAGAAAAACTCAAGGCCAAGTTTCTTCCCTCTCACTATGTGCAAGACAATTATCTCAAGCTCCATCGACTCAAGCAAGGATCCAAGAGTGTGGAAGAATACACTCGGGAGTTTGAACAACTCCTACTCAAATGCGATTTGAGAGAAGACGACTCACAAACCTTGGTAAGATACTTGACCGGTCTTGATGAGTCCATTGCTCATGTAATTGAGTTGCAACCCTATTCATCCATAGATGACTTGAGTTCTCTAGCCTACAAGGTAGAGCAACAAAAGAAATCAAAGGGAAAGAGTGTCCTTTCCAAGCCTCTCTCTCGTCCTTACCCCACACAAAAGCCTCCGTACTACCCTCCTCGTCCACAAAATCCCCCACCTCCACAAACCAAAAACACCACTCCAACCCCTCCAAAACCCTCCACACAAGAGCCCAAATCAAAGGACAAGGTTCGTTGCTTTCGGTGTCAAGGCATGGGACACTATGCATGATGCGTGCTAGGCTAGCACTTCGGACACTACTAACACTCAACACACTTGGATATGAATTGGCCTAAAGGTTAAAACCACCAGCCAAAGCTAAAGGATTCACCACCAATCTTCGTAAAGCAAACGCACCGGAAGAGAGGATAAAGAATCACTCCTAAACACCACCAATGAAGGATAAAGTAGAGGAGATTTGAGATTTGCTTAAGCTAGCAAAGAAAACTTTTCATTTTTCATTCCAAAAGTTAGTAAACATTCAGCTTTGGCCGAGTATATCCGGCCTTCACAACAAGATCAAGGGCCAAGATTTAACTAGCTAAATCAAGCAACCTAGTCTAGCTAATACAAGGCCTAATTTCAGCATCTCTTGGATGTTTGACACCTAATACAAGTGTTAATCTCAATGTTTGAGGTGTCTAACATGTGTTACACTTAAGTACAACTAATGAAAGCTTTGATAAGATGAAAAACAAGTCAAAACAGCAAGGACAGCCGGCTGATCACCTAAAACAGCAAAGGACAGCTTGTTTTGGTCCCTTGGATAAAAGGGTATTTTCTTCCTTGCTTGCCCGGATAATAGCTGTACCTTGGGTGGCTGAATCTGAGGTTTTGAGGGTTCATTTGATAAACATTTAGACACCCTTTCATGCCCTTAGGTGTCCCCAAAGAGTCCTCAAAAGATGGGAACAAACGGAGCTCATTTCGGACCAGATCATAGGCTGAATTCCAGGACTGTCCAGTTTTGCACGGTTTGAAAGATTAGGCTGGTTGACTAGGCAAATGATGTCAAAATGCTTTGGAACTTGCTTCATTGGAAAGATAAGACCTGAAACTTAAAGTTAGGCTTTAAACCGTTCAGTTAAATCAGGTTGCTCTTGGGTAATAGAGGGCCAGAAGTTGACCCATGTGCGCGGCTGTACTGGCCAGTTTGCAGGTCTGAAATGTTTGGATGATTTGAACCCCCAAATGGCCTCCTTTTCACTTGCAACTTGATTTATATGAAAGATCACATCCTAAACTTAAAGAAAGGCCAGAAATATCTCGACCAAAGGCCTGCCAAGGCAAGCCAAAAATCACCTCAAACTTCAGTCAGGTGCTGTGTGGCTGAAACTGGATACCCGGTTGCATCTTTAGCCAAAAGTTATCAACCTAGGCCATTTACAAGCTAAATAAAAGCTTTATAAAGGACTTAGGTTGTCAACCCAAAAGTGTAAAGTGCTTCCAAACCCCTGGTAAGAGGAAAAATGCCTTGAACATGCAAAAGAAACGGCCACTGCCCGGGTTGTTCTAAGGAACCGAATTGGACTGTTTTTGGGTGGAAACCTTTGCTAGGCTTCTACAAGGAGCTTGGACTAGCTTGGCTTGGGACTAGGGGTCCAAGAGAGTAAGGACCTTCCCAAGGGAGCTTGTAGGTCAAACTGAATACCTTGACAATAGGGATCCGAATGGAGTTGTTGAACAAGGACATGCTCTTGTAGACTAGAACTTCGTGGTTGGTGCGTATCATCCTCTCCCTCCTCAAGAGGATTTGCCCTCAAATCCTCAAGGTTCAAGTCATCCTCGATGTAAGGGCTCAGATCCCCTACATTGAAGGTGGCCGAAACCCCCATTTCACCGGGCAACTCTAGCTTGTAAGCGTTTGGACCAACCTTAGAAATCACCTTGAATGGGCCATCTCCCCTTGACATGAGCTTGTTTTTCCTTCTTGAGGGGAACCTTTCCTTTCTAAGGTGGAGCCATACCAAGTCTCCGGGTTGAAATTCCATGCCCTTGCGGTTCTTATTGGCTTTGTTCTTGTAAGCTTCATTAACCTTCTCAATGTGAGCCCTAATCCGTTCATGTAGACTTTGCATCTCCTTGGCTCGTTCTTTCGCTTCAAAGCTCACCTTGCAATCCATGGGGAGAGGTAGAAGATCAATGGGAGTTAGGGGATTAACCCCATACAAAGCCTCAAATGGTGACATGCCCGTGGCCCTAACCGGTGCGCGGTTGTAGGCAAACTCCGCATGGGCTAGCTTGATGTCCCACGCTCTCAAATTTTTGTGAACCAATGTCCTAAGGAGGGTAGAAAGGGTTCTATTTGTCACCTCCGTTTGGCCATCGGTTTGAGGATGACAAGTGGTACTATAGAGGAGCTTAGTACCCAAGAGATGCCATAAACTCCTCCAAAAGTGAGAGAGAAATTTTGTGTCTCGGTCACTCACAATTGGTTTGGGAACACCATGAAGCCGAATCACCTCTTTCATGTAAAGATCCGCAATGTGGGAAGCATCATCGGTCTTGTGGCATGCTATGAAGTGTGCCATCTTTGAGAATCGATCCACAACCACCATGACCGAATCCTTGCCCCTTTGTGTCCTAGGCAAGGCCACAATGAAATCCATGCTCACATCTTCCCACGGCCTAAGAGGCACGGGCAGGGGACAATAGAGCCCTTGGTGAAATTGACTCTTGGCTTGGTGGCAAATAGCACATCTTGAAATGACCTTGTGCACGTCCTCTCCCATCTTGGGCCAAAAGAAGTGTTCCCTTAGAATGTCTAAGGTCTTGTTGATCCCAAAATGACCAGCAAGTGAGCCCCCATGAGCTCCTCTCACTAGGAGTTCTCTAAAAGGGCAAGAAGGAATGCAAAGCTTGTTACCCTTAAAGAGAAATCCTTCTTGAATTTGGTAGGGACCGTGAGTAGGAGGGGGCTTAAACAAGTCCTTGAAAGTTGAATCTTCCTCATAGTAAGCTTGAATAGCTTGAAATCCGAGTAGCTTTGCCCCTAGAAGTGAGATCAAGGCATACTTCCTTGAGAGTGCATCGGCTACCACATTCTCACAACCCCTTTTGTGTTTGGTGGAAAAGGAAAAGGCTTGTAAAAACTCAACCCATTTAGCATGCCTAAAATTGAGTTTAGGCTGCCCACTAAGGAACTTTAAAGCTTGGTGGTCCGAATGTAATACAAAGGGCTTAGGTTTCAAGTAGTGATTCCAATGATGCAAAGCCCGGACTATGGCGTAAAACTCTTTGTCATATGTTGAATAATTGAGTTTGGGGCCACTCAATTTCTCACTAAAATAGGCCAAAGGCTTTTTGAGTTGAGTAAGAACGGCTCCTATCCCTACTCCCCTTGCATCACACTCCACCTCAAACAACTCTTCAAAGTTTGGAAGGGCTAAAACCGGGGCCTCACACAACTTGAGCTTGATTGTTTCAAAGGACTTTTGGGCCGAGGGGGTCCAAACAAAAGTTCCTTTCTTCATACATTCCGTGAGGGGTGCCATGATGGAACTAAAATCCTTGATGAATCTTCTATAGAAGGAGGCTAGGCCATGAAAGCTTCGTACGGCCGTAATGGAGGTGGGAACCGGCCAAGATTGGATGGCTTCCACCTTGGATTCATCCACTTGGATTCCTTTACTTGAGACAACATAACCAAGGAAAACACCCCTTGGTACAAAGAATTCACATTTTTCAAGCTTGCCATACAATCTTTGTTCACGTAGAGTAGTGAACACCTTCCTTAGATGTAGAATATGATCGGTTTCATTCTTGCTATACACAAGAATGTCATCAAAGTAAACCACAACGAAGTCACCAATAAAGGGCCTTAGTACTTCGTTCATCAATCTCATGAAAGTACTAGGTGCATTTGAGAGTCCGAATGGCATGACTAGCCACTCATATAGCCCTTGCTTGGTTTTGAAAGCGGTCTTCCACTCATCCCCCTCTTTCATCCGAATTTGGTGGTATCCGCTCCTTAAATCAATCTTTGAGAAGATCCTTGAACCATGTAGCTCATCTAACATGTCATCAAGCCTAGGAATTGGGTACCTATACTTGATGGTGATGTTGTTGATGGCCCTACTATCAATGCACATCCTCCAAGTCCTATCTTTCTTTGGAACTAATAAGGCCGGAACGGAACAAGGACTCATACTTGGCCTCACATAACCTTGGTCCACCAATTCTTGCACTTGCTTTTGGAGTTCCTTGGTTTCGGTGGGGTTACATCTATAGGCCGGTTTATTGGGTAGAGGGGCACCGGGAATTAAATCGATTTGGTGCTCTATGCCCCTTAAAGGAGGAAGACCGGGAGGTAGATTTTGAGGGAAAACATCCTCAAACTCTTGGATTAAGGGGATGGCCGAGGGGTGTAGGTTTTTTTGTGGGGGATTCTGTGGGGTTTCAACAAAGAGAATCATGTACACGGTCTTTCCTTTCTCAAGGGCCCTTTCAACTCGCCCTTCATTCACTAGCAAGGTTAGGTCTTTTGGCTTTGTCTCTCCACTCTTGGGTTTGTGTTTATGTGTTTGGTTTGGGGGTAGAGGGGCTAATGTCACGGTTTTCCCTTTAAGCCTAAAGGAATAAGTATTAGCTTGACCGTGATGGGTAGCATCCTTGTCGAATTGCCAAGGCCTTCCAAGGAGCAAATGGCAAGCGTCCATGGGTAAAACGTCACAAACAACCTCGTCTTGATAGCCACCAATGGAGAAAGGGACTAGAACTTGCTTACTACCCGTTACTTCACTCCCCTTTTTGAGCCATTGTAGGGTGTATGGCCTTGGGTGAGGAATGGTAGTAAGGTTAAGCTTGGTAACCATTTCATGGGAAGCCACATTAGTGCAACTCCCTCCATCAATGATCAAGTTGCACACTTTGTTCAAGACTTTACATCTTGAATGGAAAATTTGTTCTCTTTGATTGGAGTCCGAAATGGCCTCCTTAGTGTGCAAAACCCTCTTGATCATAAGAACATCCCCTTCCTCGGGTTGATAGGTGGGGTCTTCTTCGTCCTCAAGGATCTCTTCTTCACTTTCATCACTTTCGACCTCCATGTGACCGAGCTCGTCAATTTCCTTAATAGTAAGGACTCTTCGATTTGGACAATCCGCTTGAAAGTGCCCAAAACCATGGCACTTGAAACATTTCTTTTGGCTTTTGAGTCCCTCCTTTAGAACTTCTTTTCCTTTCTCTTGGTTGTGGGTGGTCTTGGGAGGGTATTTCGGTTTGAAGGGTGGGAAGGACTTCGGGGTGGCCGTGGGCTTTAAGGGGGTAGAAACAAAGGGGCGTTTGGATTTGAGTTGTTTTTCTACCTTCACGGCCAATTTGCAAGCATCCTCAAAGGTCCAAAAGGGTTGAAGTTCGACCCGCTCAAGGATAGGTGGAGATAGACCTTTTAGGAACCTTGCGATGGTTTGCTCGGGTTCCTCCCTCAATGAACATCGAATTTGGAGTTGTTCAAACTCTCGAATATACTCCTCAACCCTCATACTTCCTTGTTGAAGAGAAGTAACCCTCAAGTATAATTCTTGCTTATAAGTGGAAGGCAAGAATCGTTTGTCCATGTACTTCTTTAACTTAATCCAAGTGTTGATCTTGGATTTTCCCTCTAAGGCTCTCGTCCTCTTCAAGTTCTCATACCATAGAGATGCGTATGATTTGAGCTTCAACACGGCAAGTTTAAAGGCTTTCTCACTAGAATAACCCTTAATCTCAATGATCCTCTCCAAAGCTTGAACCCATTCTAAGTAATCTTTGGGTCTCAAACTTCCATCAAACTCGGGTGCCTCAATCTTCAAGTCATTGAGTTCATCTTGTTGTATCCTCCCCCTCCTCGGCCTTCTCCCTCCCATAGAAGAGTCACTCTCAAGAGGAGAGTCAAAATCAAGGTCATTAGGAAGGTCCCGGGGTGGTTCTCGTTCTTGTCTTCTCGGTTGGGCTACGAGTTGTTGGAGTTGTGTAGTGAGGGTTCTTATGCTTTCTTGCATCTCAAGGATGGCTCTATCCCTCCTCATTTCGTGAGCTTGTTCTAGAGTCATCCCTCTAGGAACTCTCACCGGTTCCCTTAAAGGGGCGTCTTGAGGTGAGGAAGAAGGATCTCCCCTTTCGGCCATGTTTTGGTAAAGGAGTGGAGAAACGGTTGGGGCTATTTGTGGAGCTTGGTTTTTTTTTTTTGTAGCTAGGATTCGTGTTTGGGCTAGGAGGGTTCTTTGTGGATTCAAGGGGAACGTGAGAAGTGAATTCAAGGAGGGGAGAAACGAAAAAGAATCAAGGAGAAGAGAAGAGGAGCTTACGGCAATCAAACCCAACTCACCAAGAATCGAAGTTGGGCTCTGATACCAGTTGATGCGTGCTAGGCTAGCACTTCGGACACTACTAACACTCAACCCACTTGGATATGAATTGGCCTAAAGGTTAAAACCACCAGCCAAAGCTAAAGGATTCACCACCAATCTTCGTAAAGCAAACGCACCGGAAGAGAGGATAAAGAATCACTCCTAAACCCCACCAATGAAGGATAAAGTAGAGGAGATTTGAGATTTGCTTAAGCTAGCAAAGAAAACTTTTCATTTTCATTCCAAAAGTTAGTAAACATTCAGCTTTGGCCGAGTATATCCGGTCTTCACAACAAGATCAAGGGCCAAGATTTAACTAGCTAAATCAAGCAACCTAGTCTAGCTAATACAAGGCCTAAATTCAGCATCTCTTGGATGTTTGACACCTAATACAAGTGTTAATCTCAATGTTTGAGGTGTCTAACATGTGTTACACTTAAGTACAACTAATGAAAGCTTTGATAAGATGAAAAACAAGTCAAAACAGCAAGGACAGCCGGCTGATCACCTACAACAGCAAAGGACAGCTTGTTTTGGTCCCTTGGATAAAAGGGTATTTTCTTCCTTGCTTGCCCGGATAATAGCTGTACCTTGGGTGGCTGAATCTGAGGTTTTGAGGGTTCATTTGATAAACATTTAGACACCCCTTCATGCCCTTAGGTGTCCCCAAAGAGTCCTCAAAAGATGGGAACAAACGGAGCTCATTTCGGACCAGATCATAGGCTGAATTCCAGGACTGTCCAGTTTTGCACGGTTTGAAAGATTAGGCTGGTTGACTAGGCAAATGATGTCAAAATGCTTTGGAACTTGCTTCATTGGAAAGATAAGACCTGAAACTTAAAGTTAGGCTTTAAACCGTTCAGTTAAATCAGGTTGCTCTTGGGTAATAGAGGGCCAGAAGTTGACCCATGTGCGCGGCACTGGCCAGTTTGCAGGTCTGAAATGTTTGGATGATTTGAACCCCCAAATGGCCTCCTTTTCACTTGCAACTTGATTTATATGAAAGATCACATCCTAAACTTAAAGAAAGGCCAGAAATATCTCGACCAAAGGCCTGCCAAGGCAAGCCAAAAATCACCTCAAACTTCAGTCAGGGGCTGTGTGGCTGAAACTGGATACCCGGTTGCATCTTTAGCCAAAAGTTATCAACCTAGGCCATTTACAAGCTAAATAAAAGCTTTATAAAGGACTTAGGTTGTCACCCCAAAAGTGTAAAGTGCTTCCAAACCCCTGGTAAGAGGAAAAATGCCTTGAACATGCAAAAGAAACGGCCATTGCCCGGGTTGTTCTAAGGAACCGAATTGGACTGTTTTTGGGTGGAAACCTTTGCTAGGCTTCTACAAGGAGCTTGGACTAGCTTGGCTTGGGACTAGGGGTCCAAGAGAGTAAGGGCCTTCCCAAGGGAGCTTGTAGGTCAAACTGAATACCTTGACAATAGGGATCCGAATGGAGTTGTTGAACAAGGACATGCTCTTGTAGACTAGAACTTCGTGGTTGGTGCGTATCAATGCATCTGAGTGTCCAAACAGGAGGATTGTTTCCCTAGCGGAGTACCAAGAAGCATGTGATGAACATGCCTATGATGAAGAAGAAGGAGAGCACTTTGAAGAAGGAAGGTTGGAAGAAGTTGAGGAAGGCCCCGATGAAGGAGAGTTGCTTGTTATCCGCCGGGCCTTGAGTGGAATTGCCACTCAAAAGGACATGGAGCAAAGAGAAGCCAATTTTCACACCAGGTGTACCGTAGGAGACAAGGTTTGTTCCCTTATCATTGATGGAGGTAGTTGTGCTAACGTTGCCTCAAAGACTATGGTGGCCAAACTCAAGCTGCAAGTCTCTCCTCGTCCAAATCCCTACACCATACAATGGTTGAATCAAGGCAAAGGTTTGCAAATTACTCACCGTTGTCTTGTTTCTTTTTCAATTGGGAAAAACTATAAAGATGAGATTTGGTGTGATATAGTCCCCATGGATGCTTACCATATATTATTGGGTAGACCATGGCTTTTTGATAGAAGTGTCATCCATGATGGCCGGATGAACACTTACTCTTTTTCTCAAGGACCGTAAGAAAATCACTCTTACCCCTCTCAAAAGTCCTTCCCCCTCTAAGCCAAAAGACAATCCTCATTTGGAAGTCTTCTTTACTACTCTTCTCAAATCTGAGCACCATGAGTATGAGTCTTTTAAAGACTTGATCCTTTTACAAGAAGAGTCTAAGCCATCATCTCCCTCACATCCACTACTCACCCCTCTTCTACAAGCCTATCACCATGTTTTTCCACAAGAAATTCCACACGGCCTTCCCCCTCCAAGATCTATCCAACACAAGATAGACCTCGTTCCCGGATCCGTACTTCCAAACAAGCCGGCATACCGGATGTCTCCAAGCGAAACTCAAGAAGTCCAAAGACAAGGGGATGATCTCTTGTCCAAGGGTTTAATTCGGGAAAGTCTAAGCCCATGTGCCGTGCCCGCCCTCCTTGTTCCTAAGGAGGATGGTAGCATGCGTATGTGTGTTGATAGCCGGGCAATAAACAAGATCACTATCAAGTACCGGTTTCCTATTCCCCGATTGGAAGATCTATTGGATGAATTACGTGGAGCCGCTATCTTTTCTAAGATTGATCTTAGAAGTGGCTATTATCAGATTCGTATTTTTGAAGGTGATGAATGGAAAACCGCCTTTAAGACTAAAGGAGGTTTATATGAGTGGCTTGTAATGCTATTCGGGCTTACTAATGCCCCGAGCACTTTTATGAGACTCATGAACCAAGTTCTCAAGCCCCTCATTAGAACTTGTGTTGTCGTTTACTTTGATGATATCTTGGTCTATAGCAAGACCGAGGAGGAGCATGCCAAGCATTTGCAACAAGTTTTGGAGATTCTTTCACAAGAACAACTTCATGGCAATATGGAGAAATGCTTTTTCTTCACTCCTCAAGTGGTATTCTTGGGTTTCATTGTTTCCGCCCAAGGCCTCCAAGTTGATGAAAGCAAGATCAAGGCTATTCAAGAGTGGCCAACTCCTACCTCCGTCACTCAAGTAAGGAGTTTTCATGGCCTAGCCTCATTTTACCGGAGGTTCATTAGAAATTTCAGCACAATTATGGCTCCTATGACCGAGGTAATTAAAGGCAAAGAGTTTTCATGAAACGAGCAAGCACAACAAGCCTTTGAAGAGATCAAGAAGAAGCTCACTAGTTCCCCCGTTCTAGCCTTGCCTGACTTTTCCAAAGTCTTTGAAGTAGAATGTGATGCATCCGGGGTAGGAATTGGAGCTGTCCTATCTCAAGAGAGGAGCCCCATTGCCTTTTTTAGTGAGAAGCTCAACGATGCCAAGAAGAAGTACTCCACCTATGACAAGGAGTTTTATGCAATCATTAAAGCATTGGAGCATTGGCGTCATTACTTAGTTGGAGGTGAGTTCATCCTTCATTCCGACCATGAAGCTCTCAAATACATTCAAGGACAACACAAGCTCAACCCTAGATATGCTAAATGGGTAGAGTATCTTCAGTCCTTCCACTTCACTATCCAACATAAGGCGGGTACTCTCAACAAAGGAGCTGATGCATTGTAAAGAAGGTACTTATTACTCTCCACTTTGAGTACTAAAGTACTTGGGTTTGAAGTTGTTAAAGATTTGTACCCAAAAGATGATGATTTCAAGGACATTTTTGAGAAGTGTCATAAACACCCCCATGGGTTGTTCCACTTAGAAGATGGGTTCCTATTCAAAGGTTCACGCCTTTGTATACCTCAATGTGGATTTCGTGAACTGCTTATCCAAGAGCTGCATGGAGGAGCCCTAGCTGGCCATTTGGGTGTTGAGAAGACTAGATCAATGTTGAAGGAACACTACTATTGGCCTAAGATGTCAAGAGATGTAGAGCATTTCATCAAAAGATGTTCTACTTGTCAAATGGCTAAGAGCCATTCTTTGCCCCAAGGATTGTATTCTCCACTCCCCATTCCTCAAGCCCCTTGGGAAGATATTAGCCTGGATTTTATCACGGGTTTGCCTATAACCCAAAGGAACAAAGACTCCATTATGGTGGTTGTGGATCGATTCTCCAAGATGGCGCATTTCATCCCTTGCCACACCACTAATGATGCTACTCAAGTGGCTAATCTTTACTTCAAGGAGATTGTGTGACTACATGGCATTCCAAAGAGCATGGTATCTGATCGGGACTCCAAGTTTCTTAGTCATTTTTGGCTAACTCTATGGCGCAAATTGGGTACTCAACTCAAGTTTAGCACTACTTGTCATCCCCAGACTGATGGCCAAACTGAAGTCACTAATAGGACTTTGGGTACCTTACTTCGAGTCCTAGTGAAGAAGCATTTGAAGAATTGGGATGAGTTGCTACCACATACCGAGTTTGCATTCAATCGAGTGCCTAGCAAGTCCACCCAACTCTCTTCATTTCAAGTTGTCTATGGCTACAATCCCAAGAGTCCCTTGGATCTTGTTCCCATTCCAACTCCCACAAAATTTAGTGGGGAAGCTGAAAAAAGAGCCAAGGAGATCCAAGATCTTCATGCAAGAGTTAGAGATAACATTGCCAAGGCTAATGAGAGAGCCATGCAAAGCGCCAACAAGCATCGCAAGGAGGTACATTTTCAACCAGGAGATTTGGTATGGATTCACATGAGGAAGGAGCGTTTCCCTTCAAAGAGAAAATCTAAGTTGATGCCGCGGTCCGATGGTCCATTTGAAATCCTTGAGAAGGTTGGGCCCAATGCATACAAGGTTGATCTACCTGGAGATTATGGAGTTTCGGCTACCTTCAATGTCTCCGATCTTAGCCCCTATTTCGATGATGAGTCCCTTCCTAGTTTGAGGGCAAACTTTCACTTACCCGGGGGGAATGATGGAGACCATCGTGAGAAGCCCAGGGACCATCAAGCTCAGCCCAAGGAGGATTCACTCAAGCTTCAAGAGGTCAAGGAAGTTGCCAAACTTTGCCGGAAATTGGCGTTCATGCCCGAAGAGGTAGTGCCGCCTTCATCCAGAAATTTCCCGTTTTTTGTGTGCACTTTTGGCCTACCTAACGTGGACCCACAACTTGAGGCTCCACATGGTTTTGAAGCTTAAGATGTCAGCTTTAAAATAAGCCCAATTTTTTTTAATTTGGACATCATTTGATTGGGCAAAATATCACTCAAAGATACGTTGTGCTGATCCAGTCCAGTCTGAGATAGGTGCATTGTTGGGGCCATAACTTTCAAACCGCTTATCCAAATTGAGCAAATGAGCCCATTCTGGAAAATAGACTTCCAGGGATTTCTAACAAGCCCAGGAACGCGTGATTTGGCCGAGTATTCTGGAAGTTATGCTCTGTTGAAGTTGAGGCAGTTGCAAGGATTAATGCTAGGAATATGAAGAGTCTTAGGTTACATATATTTGTGTGGCTGATATTGTGCACGTTTTAGATGCTTCTAGATTGATGTAATCAGCTGCAAAAATCCTAGAATATTCCTTGTACCCTCCCCCACCCCCTTTTATGATGTGTCTTTTCATTTTTCTTAGACTTTTCATTAGCTAGTTTTTAATTGTTAGGAGTTATTTGAGTCTTTTGATTTTCTTTTGCTGAGTCTATAAAAGGGGAGGGGCATGTGAAGCTAATCATTCAGCATTGTAAGAGAATTCCAAAGTAATACAAGCACCTTTGAGAGTGATTCTCATTTGTGTCTCAAAATTCCTAGTTCTATATCTTGAATTTGGCTCATTCAAGTGGTGTTCTAGGTTCTCTTCCTTTTCCAATTGGAGTGATTTCTTGGTTAAGACAAGAGAATTAGCCCAAGATCAAGTCATTGAGTGGCTCCGTGAAGGATTATCTTAATTATAAGGTCTTGTTTATCCTTCCTTGTTCTTTTTGTTATTATTCTTCAAACCATCTCAAACTATCTTCCACCATATTCACTTTTCTTTGTTTGATTCTTGTTTAGTTTGAGTTTGAGTTGATTTGGTTCACTTACCACCCACATCTACATCAAAGAGGCCTTGCTGAAAACTAGAATCTTAGAGCTTTCTCCCAGATTTAGAATGAACCCATTTGGGCAAGTATTTTGGAAGTTATGCTCATTGGAATTTGGTGCTGCAGTTCTGAAAAGTACTGGCAGCTTTTTACTTTTGCTTTTGTACTTGTTACTTTTTGGTCCCCCTTCCCCCTTTCCATTTAGCTGGTTGCTTGGCCTTGTTTTCCATGGGGTTTTGCTGATTGTTAAGGCCTATAAATGTGGAGAGAACCTCAACATGTAAGGAACTTTTGAATGAATACATTTGGGTTGAGTTTAAACTCCCTTGTTTCTCCTTCTACTCTTGCTTATCACTAGCCTAGCTCCCTAATGTGGTGTTCAAGAGTCCTTAAAGATCAATTGAGTAGTGATATCTTATCTCACTTGATCCTTAAGGAGAGCTCTAAGTGAACTTGGTGGTGATGTCTTATCCAAGTAAGCTTAGTTTATCTTCTTGTTTCTTTATTGCTTGCAAACCCCTTCTTCTTCTCTCTTCCTTTTACTTCACTACTTGAGATCCCTTCTTTGATCTTCTTTTCAAGGTCTTAGAAGTGCATCATAGATGGATAGTTCTAAACCTTTGTTTGGATATGGAAACACCACCAAACGAAAGTTTAGGGCCCCTAAACTTGATTAAGACATAGAAACACCACTTAAACAAATTTAAGACTACACTTGAACACCACCCTAACTGGCCTAGTTAAGGATAAGCAAGTTTAGTATTTGAATGTACAAAGCACGAAAGCACAAATGCTCTCAATCTGGTTTTTGATTCAAAAGTCTGATATGTTTTATAAGTGGCCGTGTGTTGCTCTTTTAAACAAGCCTAGCAAGCACCCATCTAAGCAAGCACACACCTAGGCCTTACCATCCTAGAGAGGAAAGGTATTAACTTAAGCTAATCTACACGGTTAGTGCTAACCGTGTACTAACCTTATTCTAACTTAATTAAATTACATTAAAAACATTAAACTAAGCTACCACGTGATGTTTACAACTTAACCATGCTTATTTAGTCCTAATACAACCAGCTTATCTAGCAAAGGGAAAGAGGGCAGCCGTAAAATAGAACCACTTTTCAGCTAGCCAATGAGCTTCAAGGACCTCTTTTGCTGCCTTTCCTTCCCATTGGTTGTTCTCCTCAAGGCCAATTGCTTTTTAGCTTGATCATTGTGCTTCTAGATAGCTTGGTACGTATGTGATGTAAGTCCAAGGGAAGGATAACAACCCAAGTTAACTCACGTCAAAGGAGGCTAGAAAACAAGCAAACTCTTACGGCCAGGGGTGGCACGGTCGTGCTCAAGGGCACAGGGTGACCGTGCCAACTCGCTGCCTAGCTTGCCTAGGTAAGTCCCTTTCCACGGTTTGAAGTTTGTTGGAAGTTCGATGCAATCAGCTATGTCAAGGCTTGATTTTGTGTGGATAAGAGGAATCAAAGGAGTAAGGAAGTGAGGGAAGTAAAGGAGGATAAAAAGACACTAAGAAGAACAAAGGTAATTCATGGTTTAAGAGGAGTGAAACCAAGAACTAGTTTGTGAACTTCAAGAGTGGTTAATGAAACTTGGATAGTTCTAAGCTAGATGATTAGATAAGATACACCACTAATCATTTAGCTTAGGGCCCTCAATCTTGGATTAGGATAAGATTCACCACCTAACCAAAGATTGAGACTCACTTGGTCACCACCTTAATCGGCCACAATTAAGGATAAGCAAGTTAAGTGTTTAGGAAATCACAAGACACAAAGTCTTTTCACTCTACTGAAAATTCAACTCTATTCCTTCAAAATGAACATACAAGGCTTTATATGGCCTTGAGAGTACACAAATGAGCTTTCCTTCCAAGGGAGGAAAGTCATTAAAGTTGCTAATCACTTCCTAACACACGGTTTATTCTAATACAAACCAAAAGCTGAAAGCTTATTTTACAAAGCACTTAAGTTATCTTCCTAAACCTTTCCTATGCATTAAGGAATGTAGATGACTCATTTTCCTGGCTAGGAAGGTAAGAGTGCACGGCTAGCCACCTCAAAAGGACTGAAAAATGCATGTGTGCCATGTCATGCTTGAGTGGTCGAATGAGGGCTTGCAAAATGGTGATGTTTCACTTGCTCCACGTGTCTCTCTCTCAAGTAGCTGAGTGGTGCTTGATCAAGCAGCTCAAAATGACCTGCTTGGCAGCCTTTCACCTTAAGCAAACCCCTTGAAGGAGGAAAACCACCAAGCTAAGCAACCGGGTGTCAAGCAGCCGGTTTCTGCCTCCACTTGCAACGCATGTTTGACACCACAAATGATGACTATTTGCTACGTTTCTTACATCGTTGGAAACCTCAAGATGTCTAGTTTACCCTCCATTTGGAATCGTAGCATTTGGACGTCATTTGCCCCCTGAACAAACCAGAAAACCAAAACCGTGCGTTTTGCAGTGCAATCCGGACAGGTTCAAGAGATGAACTGTTTTAAGTAACCAAATGAATTCCAAATGATATGAAACCAATTGAACTTAAAATTTAACATCCTGAACTTGATAATCATCCAAAAAACGGATACCAAAATATGCTTTAGGCCGATGTAATAAGATAGCAAAAACGGGGTAAAAATCTGGATGAGAACCCGGGTGTATCACCTTGTGTGTTTGCCATCAAGTGACTCCTGGCCGTGACTTTGGAGTTGATTTCTTGATTATTTTGGACCAATGAAACATTATTAGACCTTGAGGATGGACCTCCATCATTCTCCCCTTGTTGGGAAGATTTGATCCTCAAATCAGAAAGGTACCCATCTGCTTCATAAGGGCTTAAATCAGCAACGTTAAACGTAGCTGATACTCCATAATCTCCTGGTAACTCTACCTTGTAAGCATTATTGTTGATCTTCTCCAAAATCTCGAATGGACCATCCGCTCTAGGGATCAATTTAGTTTTCCTTTTGGAAGGAAAACGTTCTTTACGAAGATGAATCCAAACCAAATCACCTGGCTTAAAAAGCTTCTCCCTTTTATGCTTGTTAGCTTGGGCCGTGTATGAAAGTGTAGTTTTCTCAAACTTGGCCTTTACTAACTCATGCAACTTCTGGATTTCTTCCACCCTAGTAGCGGCATCCGCACTTGGCTTTTGATCTAATGGTCGTGGTACAAGATCAAGTGGACTTAGGGGATCAATTCCATAGACCACTTTAAAGGGAGATAGACCAGTTGCCTTGCTTGGAGTCTTATTGTAAGCAAACTCAGCATGTGGAAGTAACAGATCCCAAGCTTTGATGTGGTTTTTAATCAGAACCCTTAATAAAGTACCAAGGGTTCGATTAGTAACCTCGGTTTGCCCATCTATTTGTGGATGACAAGTGGTACTGTACTGGAGTTTGGTACCCAACTTTTTCCACAAAGTAATCCAAAAGTGACTTAAAAACTTCGTATCTCGATCTGAGACAATGGAACGAGGAATTCCATGAAGTCTCATAACCTCCTTGAAATACAATTCAGTAATATGAGTGGCATCATTAGTCTTGTTGCAGGGAATGAAATGAGCCATCTTCGAAAATCGATCCACGACCACAAAGATAGAATCTTTATTCCTTTGTGTCTTTGGAAAACCAAGTATGAAATCCATACTAACGTCCACCCAAGGCAACGTAGGAATAGGAAGTGGCGTGTATAGTCCCTGGGGGAGCGAATGACTCTTCGCAATTTGACACGTACTGCACCTTCTAATGATGTCTTGAACGTCCTTCTCCATGCCTGGCCAATAATAATGTTCCCTAAGCATAGTTAGGGTCTTGTTTGATACGCACCAACCACGAAGTTCTAGTCTACAAGAGCATGTCCTTGTCAACAACTCCATTCGGATCCCTATGTCAAGGTATTCAGTTTGACCTACAAGCTCCCTTGGGAAGTCCTTACTCTCTTGGACCCCTAGTCCCAAGCCAAGCTAGTCCAAGCTCCTTGTAGAAGCCTAGCAAAGGGTTCCACCCAAAAACAGTCCAATTCGGTTCCTTAGAACAACCCGGGCAGTGGCCGTTTCTTTTGCATGTTCAAGGCATTTTTCCTCTTACCAGGGGTTTGGAAGCACTTTACACTTTTGGGTTGACAACCTAAGACCTTTATAAAGCTTTTATTTAGCTTGTAAATGGCCTAGGTTGATAACTTTTGGCTAAAGATGCAACCGGGTATCCAGTTTCAGCCACATAGCACCTGACTGAAGTTTGAGGTGATTTTTGGCTTGCCTTGGCAGGCCTTTGGTCGAGATATTTCTGGCCTTTCTTTAATTTTAGGATGTGATCTTTCATATAAATCAAGTTGCAAGTGAAAGGAGGCCATTTGGGGGTTCAAATCATCCAAACATTTCAGACCTGCAAACTGGCCAGTACAGCCGCGCACATGGGTCAACTTCTGGCCCTCTATTACCCAAGAGCAACCTGATTTAACTGAACGGTTTAAAGCCTAACTTTACGTTTCAGGTCTTATCTTTCCAATGAAGCAAGTTCCAAAGCATTTTGACATCATTTGCCTAGTCAACCAGCCTAATCTTTCAAACCGTGCAAAACTGGACAGTCCAGGAATTCAGCCTATGATCTGGTCCGAAATGAGCTCCGTTTGTTCCCATCTTTTGAGGACTCTTTGGGGACACCTAAGGGCATGAAAGGGTGTCTAAATTTTATCAAATGAACCCTCAAAACCTCAGATTCAGCCACCCAAGGTACAGCTATTATCCGGGCAAGCAAGGAAGAAAATACCCTTTTATCCAAGGGACCAAAACAAGCTGTCCTTTGCTGTTTTAGGTGATCAGCCGGCTGTCCTTGCTGTTTTGACTTGTTTTTCATCTTATCAAAGCTTTCATTAGTTGTACTTAAGTGTAACACATGTTAGACACCTCAAACATTGAGATTAACACTTGTATTAGGTGTCAAACATCCAAGAGATGCTAAATTTAGGCCTTGTATTAGCTAGACTAGGTTGCTTGATTTAGCTAGTTAAATCTTGGCCCTTGATCTTGTTGTGAAGGCCGGGTATACTCGGCCAAAGCTGAATGTTTACTAACTTTTGGAATGAAAATGAAAAGTTTTCTTTGCTAGCTTAAGCAAATCTCAAATCTCCTCTACTTTATCCTTCATTGGTGGTGTTTAGGAGTGATTCTTTATCCTCTCTTCCGGTGCGTTTGCTTTACGAAGATTGGTGGTGAATCCTTTAGCTTTGGCTGGTGGTTTTAACCTTTAGGCCAATTCATATCCAAGTGTGTTGAGTGTTAGTAGTGTCCGAAGTGCTAGCCTCGCACGCATCAACTGGTATCAGAGCCCAACTTCGATTCTTGGTGAGTTGGTTTTGATTGCCGTAAGCTCCTCTTCTCTTCTCCTTGATTCTTTTTCGTTTCTCCCCTCCTTGAATTCACTTCTCACGTTCCCCTTGAATCCACAAAGAACCCTCCTAGCCCAAACACGAATCCTAGCTACAAAAAAAAAAAAAAACCAAGCTCCACAAATAGCCCCAACCGTTTCTCCACTCCTTTACCAAAACATGGCCGAAAGGGGAGATCCTTCTTCCTCACCTCAAGACGCCCCTTTAAGGGAACCGGTGAGAGTTCCTAGAGGTATGACTCTAGAACAAGCTCACGAAATGAGGAGGGATAGAGCCATCCTTGAGATGCAAGAAAGCATAAGAACCCTCACTACACAACTCCAACAACTCGTGGCCCAACCGAGAAGACAAGAACGAGAACCACCCCGGGACCTTCCTAATGACCTTGATTTTGACTCTCCTCTTGAGAGTGACTCTTCTATGGGAGGGAGAAGGCCGAGGAGGAGGAGGATACAACAAGATGAACTCAATGACTTGAAGATTGAGGCACCCGAGTTTGATGGAAGTTTGAGACCCGAAGATTACTTAGAATGGGTTCAAGCTTTGGAGAGGATCATTGAGATTAAGGGTTATTCTAGTGAGAAAGCCTTTAAACTTGCCGTGTTGAAGCTCAAATCATACGCATCTCTATGGTATGAGAACTTGAAGAGGACGAGAGCCTTAGAGGGAAAATCCAAGATCAACACTTGGATTAAGTTAAAGAAGTACATGGACAAACGATTCTTGCCTTCCACTTATAAGCAAGAATTATACTTGAGGGTTACTTCTCTTCAACAAGGAAGTATGAGGGTTGAGGAGTATATTCGAGAGTTTGAACAACTCCAAATTCGATGTTCATTGAGGGAGGAACCCGAGCAAACCATCGCAAGGTTCCTAAAAGGTCTATCTCCACCTATCCTTGAGCGGGTCGAACTTCAACCCTTTTGGACCTTTGAGGATGCTTGCAAATTGGCCGTGAAGGTAGAAAAACAACTCAAATCCAAACGCCCCTTTGTTTCTACCCCCTTAAAGCCCACGGCCACCCCTAAGTCCTTCCCACCCTTCAAACCGAAATACCCTCCCAAGACCACCCACAACCAAGAGAAAGGAAAAGAAGTTCTAAAGGAGGGACTCAAAAGCCAAAAGAAATGTTTCAAGTGCCATGGTTTTGGGCACTTTCAAGCGGATTGTCCAAATCGAAGAGTCCTTACTATTAAGGAAATTGATGAGCTCGGTCACATGGAGGTCGAAAGTGATGAAAGTGAAGAAGAGATCCTTGAGGACGAAGAAGACCCCACCTATCAACCCGAGGAAGGGGATGTTCTTATGATCAAGAGGGTTTTGCACACTAAGGAGGCCATTTCGGACTCCAATCAAAGAGAACAAATTTTCCATTCAAGATGTAAAGTCTTGAACAAAGTGTGCAACTTGATCATTGATGGAGGGAGTTGCACTAATGTGGCTTCCCATGAAATGGTTACCAAGCTTAACCTTACTACCATTCCTCACCCAAGGCCATACACCCTACAATGGCTCAAAAAGGGGAGTGAAGTAACGGTTAGTAAGCAAGTTCTAGTCCCTTTCTCCATTGGTGGCTATCAAGACGAGGTTGTTTGTGACGTTTTACCCATGGACGCTTGCCATTTGCTCCTTGGGAGGCCTTGGCAATTCGACAAGGATGCTACCCATCACGGTCAAGCTAATACTTATTCCTTTAGGCTTAAAGGGAAAACCGTGACATTAGCCCCTCTACCCCCAAACCAAACACATAAACACAAACCCAAGAGTGGAGAGACAAAGCCAAAAGACCTAACCTTGCTAGTGAGTGAAGGGCGAGTTGAAAGGGCCCTTGAGAAAGGAAAGACCGTGTACATGATTCTCTTTGTTGAAACCCCACAGAATCCCCCACAAAAAAACCTACACCCCTCGGCCATCCCCTTAATCCAAGAGTTTGAGGATGTTTTCCCTCAAAATCTACCTCCCGGTCTTCCTCCTTTAAGGGGCATAGAGCACCAAATCGATTTAATTCCCGGTGCCCCTCTACCCAATAAACCGGCCTATAGATGTAACCCCACCGAAACCAAGGAACTCCAAAAGCAAGTGCAAGAATTGGTGGACCAAGGTTATGTGAGGCCAAGTATGAGTCCTTGTTCCGTTCCGGCCTTATTAGTTCCAAAGAAAGATGGGACTTGGAGGATGTGCATTGATAGTAGGGCCATCAACAACATCACCATCAAGTATAGGTACCCAATTCCTAGGCTTGATGACATGTTAGATGAGCTACATGGTTCAAGGATCTTCTCAAAGATTGATTTAAGGAGCGGATACCACCAAATTCGGATGAAAGAGGGGGATGAGTGGAAGACCGCTTTCAAAACCAAGCAAGGGCTATATGAGTGGCTAGTCATGCCATTCGGACTCTCAAATGCACCTAGTACTTTCATGAGATTGATGAATGAAGTACTAAGGCCCTTTATTGGTGACTTCGTTGTGGTTTACTTTGATGACATTCTTGTGTATAGCAAGAATGAAACCGATCATATTCTACATCTAAGGAAGGTGTTCACTACTCTACGTGAACAAAGATTGTATGGCAAGCTTGAAAAATGTGAATTCTTTGTACCAAGGGTTGTTTTCCTTGGTTATGTTGTCTCAAGTAAAGGAATCCAAGTGGATGAATCCAAGGTGGAAGCCATCCAATCTTGGCCGGTTCCCACCTCCATTACGGCCGTACGAAGCTTTCATGGCCTAGCCTCCTTCTATAGAAGATTCATCAAGGATTTTAGTTCCATCATGGCACCCCTCACGGAATGTATGAAGAAAGGTACTTTTGTTTGGACCCCCTCGGCCCAAAAGTCCTTTGAAACAATCAAGCTCAAGTTGTGTGAGGCCCCGGTTTTAGCCCTTCCAAACTTTGAAGAGTTGTTTGAGGTGGAGGGTGATGCAAGTGGAGTAGGGATAGGAGCCGTTCTTACTCAACTCAAAAAGCCTTTGGCCTATTTTAGTGAGAAATTGAGTGGCCCCAAACTCAATTATTCAACATATGACAAAGAGTTTTACGCCATAGTCCGGGCTTTGCATCATTGGAATCACTACTTGAAACCTAAGCCCTTTGTATTACATTCGGACCACCAAGCTTTAAAGTTCCTTAGTGGGCAGCCTAAACTCAATTTTAGGCATGCTAAATGGGTTGAGTTTTTACAAGCCTTTTCCTTTTCCACCAAACACAAAAGGGGTTGTGAGAATGTGGTAGCCGATGCACTCTCAAGGAAGTATGCCTTGATCTCACTTCTAGGGGCAAAGCTACTCGGATTTCAAGCTATTCAAGCTTACTATGAGGAAGATTCAACTTTCAAGGACTTGTTTAAGTCCCCTCCTACTCACGGTCCCTACCAAATTCAAGAAGGATTTCTCTTTAAGGGTAACAAGCTTTGCATTCCTTCTTGCCCTTTTAGAGAACTCCTAGTGAGAGAAGCTCATGGGGGCTCACTTGCTGGTCATTTTGGGATCAACAAGACCTTAGACATTCTAAGGGAACACTTCTTTTGGCCCAAGATGGGAGAGGACGTGCACAAGGTCGTTTCAAGATGTGCTATTTGCCACCAAGCCAAGAGTCAATTTCACCAAGGGCTCTATTGTCCCCTGCCCGTGCCTCTTAGGCCGTGGGAAGATGTGAGCATGGATTTCATTGTGGCCTTGCCTAGGACACAAAGGGGCAAGGATTCGGTCATGGTGGTTGTGGATCGATTCTCAAAGATGGCACACTTCATAGCATGCCACAAGACCGATGATGCTTCCCACATTGCGGATCTTTACATGAAAGAGGTGATTCGGCTTCATGGTGTTCCCAAAACAATTGTGAGTGACCGAGACACAAAATTTCTCTCTCACTTTTGGAGGAGTTTATGGCATCTCTTGGGTACTAAGCTCCTCTATAGTACCACTTGTCATCCTCAAACCGATGGCCAAACGGAGGTGACAAATAGAACCCTTTCTACCCTCCTTAGGACATTGGTTCACAAAAATTTGAGAGCGTGGGACATCAAGCTAGCCCATGCGGAGTTTGCCTACAACCGCACACCGGTTAGGGCCACGGGCATGTCACCATTTGAGGCTTTGTATGGGGTTAATCCCCTAACTCCCATTGATCTTCTACCTCTCCCCATGGATTGCAAGGTGAGCTTTGAAGCGAAAGAACGAGCCAAGGAGATGCAAAGTCTACATGAACGGATTAGGGCTCACATTGAGAAGGTTAATGAAGCTTACAAGAACAAAGCCAATAAGAACCGCAAGGGCATGGAATTTCAACCCGGAGACTTGGTATGGCTCCACCTTAGAAAGGAAAGGTTCCCCTCAAGAAGGAAAAACAAGCTCATGTCAAGGGGAGATGGCCCATTCAAGGTGATTTCTAAGGTTGGTCCAAACGCTTACAAGCTAGAGTTGCCCGGTGAAATGGGGGTTTCGGCCACCTTCAATGTAGGGGATCTGAGCCCTTACATCGAGGATGACTTGAACCTTGAGGATTTGAGGGCAAATCCTCTTGAGGAGGGAGAGGATGATACGCACCAACCACGAAGTTCTAGTCTACAAGAGCATGTCCTTGTTCAACAACTCCATTCGGATCCCTATTGTCAAGGTATTCAGTTTGACCTACAAGCTCCCTTGGGAAGGTCC
Source organism: Carnegiea gigantea (assembly GCA_029747015.1). Taxonomy (NCBI): domain Eukaryota; kingdom Viridiplantae; phylum Streptophyta; class Magnoliopsida; order Caryophyllales; family Cactaceae; genus Carnegiea; species Carnegiea gigantea. The sequence goes on along the minus strand of JAKOGI010003305.1, from coordinate 26,029 downwards.
TTACTCTCTTGGACCCCTAGTCCCAAGCCAAGCTAGTCCAAGCTCCTTGTAGAAGCCTAGCAAAGGTTTCCACCCAAAAACAGTCCAATTCGGTTCCTTAGAACAACCCGGGCAGTGGCCGTTTCTTTTGCATGTTCAAGGCATTTTTCCTCTTACCAGGGGTTTGGAAGCACTTTACACTTTTGGGTTGACAACCTAAGTCCTTTATAAAGCTTTTATTTAGCTTGTAAATGGCCTAGGTTGATAACTTTTGGCTAAAGATGCAACCGGGTATCCAGTTTCAGCCACACAGCACCTGACTGAAGTTTGAGGTGATTTTTGGCTTGCCTTGGCAGGCCTTTGGTTGAGATATTTCTGGCCTTTCTTTAAGTTTAGGATGTGATCTTTCATATAAATCAAGTTGCAAGTGAAAAGGAGGCCATTTGGGGGTTCAAATCATCCAAACATTTCAGACCTGCAAACTGGCCAGTGCCGCGCACATGGGTCAACTTCTGGCCCTCTATTACCCAAGAGCAACCTGATTTAACTGAACGGTTTAAAGCCTAACTTTAAGTTTCAGGTCTTATCTTTCCAATGAAGCAAGTTCCAAAGCATTTTGACATCATTTGCCTAGTCAACCAGCCTAATCTTTCAAACCGTGCAAAACTGGACAGTCCTGGAATTCAGCCTATGATCTGGTCCGAAATGAGCTCCGTTTGTTCCCATCTTTTGAGGACTCTTTGGGGACACCTAAGGGCATGAAAGGGTGTCTAAATGTTTATCAAATGAACCCTCAAAACCTCAGATTCAGCCACCCAAGGTACAGCTATTATCCGGGCAAGCAAGGAAGAAAATACCCTTTTATCCAAGGGACCAAAACAAGCTGTCCTTTGCTGTTTTAGGTGATCAGCCGGCTGTCCTTGCTGTTTTGACTTGTTTTTCATCTTATCAAAGCTTTCATTAGTTGTACTTAAGTGTAACACATGTTAGACACCTCAAACATTGAGATTAACACTTGTATTAGGTGTCAAACATCCAAGAGATGCTGAATTTAGGCCTTGTATTAGCTAGACTAGGTTGCTTGATTTAGCTAGTTAAATCTTGGCCCTTGATCTTGTTGTGAAGGCCGGATATACTCGGCCAAAGCTGAATGTTTACTAACTTTTGGAATGAAAATGAAAAGTTTTCTTTGCTAGCTTAAGCAAATCTCAAATCTCCTCTACTTTATCCTTCATTGGTGGTGTTTAGGAGTGATTCTTTATCCTCTCTTCCGGTGCGTTTGCTTTACGAAGATTGGTGGTGAATCCTTTAGCTTTGGCTGGTGTTTTAACCTTAGGCCAATTCATATCCAAGTGTGTTGAGTGTTAGTAGTGTCCGAAGTGCTAGCCTAGCACGCATCACTTGTCTTCGCCAAAATGGCCAGCTAAAGATCCAGCATGGACTTCTCGAATTAATAACTCACGAGTACTGCATTTGGGGACACATAACCGAGCACCGTTAAAGAGAAACTCTTCTTGAATTAAGAAGTCCCCTTTGGGATGTTTAGTACACTCAGAATATAACACCCCAAAATCTTCATCATTCTGATATAACGCCTTTAGATGCTCAAATCCAAGGATACAAGCATCTAATTGGAACATCAATAGATAACGCCGTGATAGAGCATCGGCGCCTTGATTCAGTTTGCCGGACTTATGCTTGATAGTAAAGTGAAAGGACTGTAGGAATTCCACCCATTTAGCATCGCGCGAGTTTAACTTGTGTTGGCCTTGAATATACTTCAAAGCCTCGTGATCTGAATGCAGAATAAACTCACTGGCAATCAAATAGTGGTTCCAATGTTCTAGACATCGAATGATGGCGTAGAATTCCTTGTCATAAGTTAAATATCTCTTCCTGGTATCACATAACTTCTCACTGAAGAAGGCCAAAGGGCGTCCTTCTTGAGTAAGAATGCCTCCAATACCAACCCCAGAAGCATCGCATTCAACTTCAAAGACTTTCTCAAAACAAGGTAGGGCTAAAACTGGTGCTTGAGTTAGTCTCTCTTTCACTTCTTCAAAGGCTGCTTGGGCTTTAGGATTCCAAGTGAATGAGGAACCCTTAAGAATCTCGGTCATAGGGGCTAAGATAGTGCTGAAATTTCGTATGAACCTCCTATAGAAAGAGGCCAAGCCATGAAAGCTTCGAACGTCATGAATGCTCTTAGGAACAGGCCAAGTTTGAATAGCCTCAATCTTGCTTTCATCCGCCTTAATACCATCTTCAGAAACAATATAACCTAAGAAGGTAACTTCATGAGTAAAGAAGGTACACTTCTTTAGGTTCCGAATAACTTCTCCTTTTCAAGAACGAGCATCACCTGAGTTAAATGATCTTGATGTTCTTGCTCATTCTTACTGAACACCAATATATCATCGAAGTAACAACCACGAACTTGCCCAAGTATGGTCGAAATACTTGATTCATTAACCTCATAAACGTACTAGGGGCATTAGAAAGACCGAAAGGCATGACTAACCATTCATATAATCCGCCCTTAGTCTTGAAGCAGTTTTCCACTCATCGCCCTCCCTAATACGAATTTGATAATATCCACTCCTCAAATCAATCTTACTAAACACCTTAGAGCCATGTAATTCATCCAACATATCTTCAAGCCTAGGTATAGGGTACCTATACTTGATAGTAATTTTGTTTATGGCACTACTGTCAACACACATCCTCATACTACCATCCTTCTTCGGAACCAAAAGAGCAGGAACAGCACATGGACTTAAGGATTCTCGTACCAACCCCTTTAATATCAGTTCTTCAACTTGTCGTTGAATCTCTTGAGTTTCCTTGGGATTTGTCCTGTAGGCTGGCTTATTAGGCAGAATGGATCCTAGGATAAGGTCAATATGATGTTGAATGTCACGCTTTGGGGGTAAACCCAAAGGTATCTCTTCTGGAAATAGGTGACTGAACTGATTCAATATGACCTTGGCTATGAGATGGGATGGAAGTGGTGTTTGTAGCTCATCTTGTACTTGCAATATCCACTCTTTCAAGGCTTTGAACTCATGTTGAGAGGCCTTTAAAAGTGGTTCAACATATGTCAAAAGCAAGTCAGATTGATTTTGGCTTTTTTGTGGTTTCATTTTGTGGAGTTCGGATGGTGACATAGGATTCAGAGTAATCTTCTCGCCATCTTTGGAAAAGGAATAAGTATTAAGATAACCATTATGCATAACCTTCCTGTCATACATCCATGGTCGTCCTAACAGAATATGACAAGCATCCATGGGGATAATATCACACCAAAGTTCCTCTTGGTAATTCTTACCAAGAGAGAATGAAATCAAGCAACGAGAGTTAACTTGTAATCCCTTGCCTTGATTTAACCATTGAATGTTGTATGGGTGGGGGTGTGCCGTGGACTGAAGGTTCAGTTTCTCAATCATATTCAATGAAACAACGTTGGCACAACTTCCTCCATCGATGATTAACGAGCACACTTTGCCTTGGACTGTACACCGTGAGTAAAAGATGTTCTCACGTTGTTCATCCTTAGCAACTCGTTGATTGCTCAATACCCTTCGAATTACTAGCATCTCACCTTCATCTGCGTTTTCCACAAACTCCTCCTGATCATCTTCATGATCGCTCTCAGCATCTTCTGCCTTTTCCTCTTCTTTCTCCTCGGTAAATTCTCCCTCTATGGCTTCCCATTCAGCTAAGGTGACTACCTTTCGACTAGGACAATCAGAAGCTATGTGTCCTAAGCCTTGGCACTTGTAACACCTTCTTTGGCTTACAGGGTATGGGTTTGGACGTGGGGGGTTTGATGGTGGTGGCCTTTGAGGAGCTTGGTTTTTTTGTGGATTAGATGGGAAAGGGGTAGATGATTTAGGCTGAGGTGTGGTACTCCCCTTGTTTAAGGGTTGCCCACGGTTTGGTGTAGAACAAGGCTTGAACGAATCACGAACATTCATTCTAGACTTTCTTTGTTGCTCCACCTTGTGTGCTAGGACACACACTTCGTCAAAGGTGGTATAAGCTTGCAACTCAATCACGTTAGCTATCCTAGGATCAAGCCCTCCTAGGTAACGTACCATGTTCTGCTCTTCAGGCTCATGAATGTTACATTTGATCATGAGTTTCTCAAACTCACGAGTATATTCTTCAACGCTCATCTTGCCTTGATTCAAATGATGAAAGAGCATGTATTGATCTTGGACATACGTAGAAGGCAAAAACTGTGCCTTCATCTTGGCTTTCATTTTGTCCCAAGTAGCAATCTTACTCTTCCTTTCTCTAGTTCTCTTAGCAGAAAGGTTTGTCCACCATAAGGAGGCATATTTCCTTAATCTAAGAGCAACTATTTTGACTTTCTTATCTTCTGGAATCTCCTTGAACTCAAAAATACGCTCCACCGTTTGTAACCATTCAATGAACTCATTAGGATCTAACTTACCCTCGAACTCAGGAATATCAACCTTGATCTGATTAGAGTTGAAAGTAGGTCGCGCTCTTCTTTGCATTCTTTCAAATGGTACTTCTTCTTCAGAGAACGCATTGCTAGCTTCCTCTTCATAGCCATAGTCTGTTCCAGTCCGAATGCTTGGTGATGATTCTTGAAGTTTCTGCTTTTGTTTCATATGGTTTCCAAGCTGTTTCCTCAAGTACTCATTTTGTGCTTTGAGTTCTCGATTGCTCACACTCATTTCTTGCATTTGCTTAGAACGAACTTCAAGCCTTTCTTCCACAGACATGCTAGTACTCATTGTGATCGCAGGAATGAACGCTTTTTTGATTGTGTTTGAAATGATTTCAGAGATAAGCTGGGAATGACATGGGGTTCAGGCCAAGTTCTGAACTTGCTCTGATACCAAAATTGATGTAAGTCCAAGGGAAGGATAACAACCCAAGTTAACTCACGTCAAAGGAGGCTAGAAAACAAGCAAACTCTTACGGCCAGGGGTGGCACGGTCGTGCTCAAGGGCACGGGGTGACCGTGCCAACTCGCTGCCTAGCTTGCCTAGGTAAGTCCCTTTCCACGGTTTGAGATAGCTTTGAAGGTTGTTGGAAATTCGATGCAATCAGCTTTGTCAAGGCTTGATTTTGTGTGGAAAAGAGGAATCAAAGGAGTAAAGGAAGTGAGGAAAGTAAAGGAGGATGAAGAACACCAAGAAGATCACTAAAGAGGCTCACGGATTAAGGGGAGAGAAACCAAGAGCTTGCTTATGAACTTCAAGTGTGTTTAATGAATTTAGGATAGTTCTAAGTCAGATAATTAGATAAGATACACCACTAATCACTTAGCTTAGGGCCCTTAATTTTGGATTAGGATAAGATACACCACCTAACCAAAGATCAAGACTCACTTGGTCACCACCTTAATCGGCCACAATTAAGGATAAGCAAGTTAAGTGTTTAGGAAATCACAAGACACAAAGTCTTTTCTCTCTACTGAAAAATTCAACTCTATTCCTTCAAAATGAACATACAAGGCCTTATATGACCTTGAGAGTACACAAATGAGCTTTCCTTCCAAGGGAGGAAAGTCATTAAACTTGCTAATCACTTCCTAACACATGGTTTACTCTAATACAAACCAAAAGCTGAAAGCTTATTTTACAAAGCACTTAAGTTATCTTCCTAAACCTTTCCTATGCATTAAGGAATGTAGATGACTCATTTTCCCAGCTAGGAAGGTAAGAGTGCGCGGCTAGCCACCTCAAAAGGACTGAAAAATGCATGTGTGCCATGTCATGCTTGAGTGGTCGAATGAGGGCTTGCAAAATGGTGATGTTTCACTTGCTCCACGTGTCTCTCTCTAAAGTAGCTGAGTGGTGCTTGATCAAGCAGCTCAAAATGACCTGCTTGGAAGCCTTCCACCTTAAACAAACCCCTTGAAGGAGGAAAACCACCAAGCTAAGCAACCGGGTGTCAAGCAGCCGGTTTCTGCCTCCACTTGCAATGCATGTTTGACACCTCAAATGATGACTATTTGCTACGTTTCTTACATGGTTGGAAACCTCAAGATGTCTAGTTTACCCGTCATTTGGAATCGTAGCATTTGGACGTCATTTGCCCCCTAAACAAACCAGAAAACCAAAACCGTGCATTTTGCAGTGCAATCCGGACAGGTTCAAGAGATGAACTGTTTTAAGTAACCAAATGAATTCCAAATGATATGAAACCAATTGGACTTAAAAGTTAACATCCTGAACTTGATAATCATTAAAAAAACGGACACCAAAATATGCTTTAGGCTGATGTAATAAGATAGCAAAAACCGGGTAAAAATCTGGATGAGAACCCGGGTGTATCACCTTGTGTGCTTGCCATCAAGTGACTCATGGCCGTGACTTTGGAGTTGATTTCTTGATTATTTTGGACCAATGAAACATTATTAGACCTTGAGGATGGACCTCCATCAGTATGCCACTCAGCAATGGAAGTAGCAAACCCTTTGGAGAAGGAAAACTTCAACCGTGCTCTTAAACCGGGTCCAAGGTAGATTCTGGACCGGTTTTGTAACCAATATTAACCCTCGCAAAAGTGTGCATGATTTTCTTTTCAGGCCATGGGGGGAAACCTTAGGATGTGTACAAACCCTGCCAACAAAGAAATCAAGGTTAAACCATACTTAAGTAGGTTAATTCCACTAAAACATTTAACCACGCAGTTTTGGACCAAAACTAGTAGGTTTGACAAAATGACTTGATCGCTTTACTTCCTCTGTATATGATTGGCATTCAATGCTTGGACCTATAAGCAGACATCGTGGGGATTCCAGAAAGGTAAAAATCCAAGACTTAAACTACCATTAAGCTTAAGAAATCACATACCCAAAACCGGGCACATTCTGGTTGAACGGGGCAGTTTGTATATCTTGGGTTTATTAGCTAATTTCAGAGAGTAAATGAAGCCCAAATAGGATGAAACTTTTTTTGGTGTAAAGCTGACTTCCTGAACTTCAAACGCAATGCAAAATATTAGACTAAGACCTCAAAGAGGCTTAAGTAATTAAGCTTCCAAAAATAGGTTTACCGCTGACTTAAACCCGTGACCTGCTGTATTATTACTTAAGCAAATTTTGGATGATTTATTCATCCTTTGGCCAGCAAAATGAGATTACCTTTACTGATTTGATGTTCCAAATTAAGGGGCACGGAGGGATCTCCATCATCCTCCCCTTGTTAGAAAAAATTTGACCTCAAATCGGTTTAGGTAATCACCTTCCACACTTAGCTACCATCTGCCTCGATCAAAAGGCTTAATTAATGCTGCCCACCTGATGTAAGTCTCAAGGGTAGGAACAACCCAAGCCAACTTACAACAAGAACACAACCAAAACAAGTGGAAAACTCACGAACCAAGGGAGGCACGGTCGTGCTCAAGGGCACGGTGTGACCGTGCTAACTTGCTGCCTAAGCACGCCTAGTTTGTGATTTTCACGGTTTTGAGATGGCTTTTGTGTTTGGGCTCAAAACTGAATCAAAGCAAGAATTCTTGGCCTTGATTAAGCTTGAAATGAATATGAAAAGAAAAAAAGAAGAGAGGAATGAAGTTCACTGATTAGAAACATGAAAAAAGGAGAGCTTTGGTTTAAGGAACCCAAAGCTAACTTCATGAACTTTAAGTGAATTCAATGGAATCTGGATAGTTCTAAGCCTTGGGATTAGATAAGATACACCACTAATCACTTAGCTTAGGGCCCTTAACCTTTGATTAGGATACAGATACACCACCTAATCAATGATTAAGACTCACTTGGACACCACCTTAATCGGTGTAATTAAGGATAAGCAAGTTAAGTGTTTGAGAGGAACACAAGACACAAAGTCTTTTCTTAATTTCAATACTCAAGCTTCTTGTTTTACAAAAGAGCAGCCAAGGCACTTATATGGCCTTGTGATTACATGAAAAGGGCTTTCCTTCTAGGCAAGGAAAGTCATTAAACTAATCCTATGCTTTAGTAATACACGATTTAAGCTAAAACACACATAAGCTGAAAGTTTATATTACAAAGCACTTAATTTATCTTCCTAAGCCTTTTCCTTTGTACTAAGGAATGTAAATGACTCAATTTCCCAGCTAGGAAGGCAAGAGTGCACGGCTAGCCACCTCAAAAAGACTGAAAAATGCATGTGTGCCATGTCATGCTTGAGTGGTCGAATGAAAGCTTGCAAGATGGTGGTGTTTCACTTGTCCCACGTGTCTCTCTCACAAGTAGCTGAGTGGTGTTTCATCAAGCAGCTCAAAATGAACTAGTTGGCAGTCTTCCACCTTAAGCAAACCCATCTAGGAGGGAAATCCACCTTGCTAAGCAACCGGGTACCTAGGTGCCCGTTTCTGCTGTGACTTGTGCTTCATGGTTGACACCTCAAATGCTGAGTAATCTTGGATTTCCTTACATGGAAGGAAACCTCACGATGTCTAGTTTACCCTAGTTTTTGAATTATAGCATTTGGACATCGTTTACCCCTTGAATGAGCCTGATTCCCCAAACCGTGCAGATTAGACTCCAAAACAGCCCAGGTTTACTAATTAGCTTAATTCACTAACCAATTGAACTCCAAATCTGGTAATTCCAATTGGAAATGAAAGCTAAGATCTTGGGGACCCAAAATATGTAAAAATTCAAGACTTAAACCAAACTATATTATAAGAAATAAAAAGAACAAAACCGGGTTCATTTTGGCCCTGCTGGGCAGTTTTGACACCTTGGGTTTAATTGCTGATTTCAACGACCAAATGAAGTCCAAATTGGATGAAACTTGATTTGTTGGAAAGCTAACATCTTGATCTTCAAATCCAACAAAAAATATTAGACGTAAACCCTTAGTATGTTTGAGAAATTAAGCACACAAAAACGGGTTAGCTGCTGGATTTAACCCTTGCCCTGCAGTTTCAATGTTTAATCAAAAATTGGATGATTTATTCATCCTTAAACCAGCATAATAAGATTACCTAATTTGATTTGATTCTTTTTTAACAAAAGGGATGGAGGGATTTCCATCACCACCTTTGATAAAAAACTTGTAATAAGGATTTATTACAAATAAAAGGAACATTGGTTTGGCGGTGGTGGGTTTTGTGGTGGTCAATGGGAATCAAAATGAAGGTAAACCCTTTACCTTGTTCAGAAATGGTGAAGGTGTTTAGGAGTCTATCTTCAACTCCCTTTTGACTACTCAAATCCCTTTTCAAAACTAGTATCTCTCCCTCATTAGCCTTTTCTTCAATCTCCTCTAGTTCCTCCTTCGGTTCTTCCACCAATTGCATCTTGATTTCCTCCTGATTTTCCCCCTCTCTCACGGCTTTCCATTCTTCCAAGGTAATGACCATGTTGTTTGGGCAATCCGTGGCTATGTGTCCAAGCCCTTGGCACTTGAGACACCTCCTAAGTTGTAGGGGAAAGATCATTTATGGGATTGGTTTTTTTTATGGGGCGAAAGGGAATGAACCCGTGGGCTTTGTGGAGATGCTTTCTTGCATGGGCGTGCAAGTGGATGGCAGAAGGAACCCTTCAACTTACTACTCAATTTCGTCCAAGTTCTCACCTTCTCTTTTCCTTTCTTTCTTCTCTCAAACTTGTAATTATTCCACCACTAAAGTGCACAACCTCTCAATCTTGAAATAACCACTTTGAACTTCTTTCAGTCATTAAGGATACAACAAGCAAAAACTCGTTCCACCTTAGATAACCAACCTGTGAACTCTTCCTTTTCGCTATAGAATTTTGGAATTGCAAAGCAAGCATATCCAATATCAATAAAAGCTAGTTCTTTCTCCAAGCTCATTGAAGATGGCATGAAGGACGAGGTTAAGGTTCTTTGTGGGCTGATTTGAAATGTAAGTAGGCTGTTTGTGTTTGGATTTAATTTGGGGGCGTGGGGTTCAGGCAAGGATCTAAACATGCTCTGATACCAAGTATGATGTACCTCCTGAGGGTTAATGCTCAAACTCAATTTAAGAGTGAAAGCTTAAAACCAAGAGAGAATACAATCAAGGAAAAACCAAGGAAAATGGTACATAATATGCTGGTTGTGAGGCAGCAAACACGTGAAGCAGGAATGGAATTTGGAATCAAGGGATTCCAAATGAGAAAAGGAAAGAAACTTGATGTATCTTCAAAGGATTAAATGAAATCTCATGCTAGAGAGTTCACACGGTTTGTACAAACTGAAATTTAGCTAAGTTCACTTGAAACCTGTGTGGATAATCGAGGTAGATGGATAGTTCTAAACCTTTGTTTGGATAGAGAAGTACCACCAAACGAAAGGTTAGGGTCCCTAAACTTGATTAAGATACAGAAACACCACTTAAACGAGTTTAAGACTACACTTGAACACTACCCTAATCGGCCTAGTTAAGGATAAGCAAGTTTAGTATTTGGATGTGCAAAGCACAAAAGCAGAAATGCTCTCAATTTGGTTTTTGATTCAGAAGTCTGATATGTTTTATAAGTGGCCGTGTGCTGCTCTTTTAAACAAGCCTAGCAAGCACCCATCTAAGCAAGCACACACCTAGATGATGTATTCAAGCTTCACTAAGGCAAGTATTTGCTAGAGTGAATCAAGAATGCATTTGGGTAGAAAACATGAAAAGAAAATTAAGAACCAAGATAGATCAAGTGGACTAGCAAGGGTGATGATAACCCACCTTGGTTTGCACACTTGGGCAAATCTTCTTCCTTCAACTAAGTTACAGAATTTAATCACCTTCTTAGTTGAATCAAGAAGACCTAGAGACCCACTTGAGTTGCCAAGCTCAAGATATAACACTAGGAATTTTGAGGGAGGATAGAGCAAGCACCTTCAAGAGATAATCCAAGAGGAGCCACTCTTGTTGGATACTTGGGCAATCCCCTTAGATCAATTAGGAATCCCCACCTAATTGAGATAAAGGGACCTAGACACCACTTAAGTTGCCACACTTAAGATATAGACTAGGAATTTTGAGGGGAGAGTTTCTTTGAGAACTCACAAGCTTATACATTCAAGTTGTGTTGCAAAATGAGGGCCTCAAGCTAGTTTTTATCAGCTTATGGCCGAGTTTCCCACCCTTCCTAAGCAGAAAAATCAAAACTAAGTACATTTGGGGAAGAGAAACACATCCTATCATCCATTACAAGTTAAACACCTCACTACCTAGCTTAAGCTACCTCATTAGGGGTTGTAATGCCTCCCAAATGAGGTGTCAAGCTTACAATGATCCTAGGATTCAGCAACATGACTCATTCAGCAAGTGGGGAGGCAAGGGGACAAGCAAACCCAAGAAAATCAGACCCTTGTACCGGTTTGGGAAAAACCGGGTAAAGGGGTGTTTCTCTTGTCCTTTTGGCTGGTTAATACCAACACAAGGGGGTGCTTTGGATGGGATTTGAACCCATGACCTGATAAATATTTGTGTCCCCTTTCATGCTGCAAAATTTGACAAAAGTTGGAGTTGAGGAAGTCAACCAATTAGGGCCTTATTTCGGACTGTGCTGGATTGCACCCTGCAGTGCGCGGTCTCAGGTTTTGGCTTGGTTGACTGACCAAATGGACTCCAAATGCCTTGCAAAAGGTCTTGTTGGAAAGCTAAGATCTTAAGATTTAAGGGGGTGGTGCGTGCAGGAAATTTCCCCCTCTATATTTTGCTCCAACAGCGACACAAAACCGGGCCAGAAACTGGACGAACTGAACAGTGCATCTTCTGCTGTGTACATGAGTTTTCTGACCAAGGCATGAACTTCTTTGGCCTCCTTGGGGGTTGAATGGGTGTGAGGGTTTGCTGAAGGTGTGAATGAATTTTGGGCACGATGGTCCCCATCATCTTTAAAATGGATGGTACTTGTGATCCCCATTTGGAAAACCCCTTCGGATAAGGCACTTTGAAGTTCAAATAAAACTCCATAAAGTGTCTTTTGTCATGAAACTCAAATTGTGGGACCAAAGAAAAGCCTTGCCATGCTTGAATTTGTATGGAGCTTACCTCCCATGAAGTTGAGTTAAAAGAATGAGAATGATACCCTTGAAAATATACATCAAACCCTCTCTCTTCGAAAAGAATTGTCCTCAATTCTTGTTGTGAATGAGAGCATTCTTCTTGACTCAAAAGTTCCTCAATTTCATCCACAACCTCACATGGCTCCAAATCGGACACTTGGGGTTCTTCAACTTCAAGCTCATCAAACTTTGGAGGTAGGTCACAACTCACCTCATGGTTTTCATGACATTCTTCTTTAACGATCAAGGGCTCTCCTTGTTCGCTTTCCTTATCATGGATGAGAGATTCAAGTTTGAGACCCCATTGTTGGATGCGTAACTCAAGGCTATCAAGTTCATGTTTCAACTTGAGTAACTTCCTAAGGGACATGGCATTCCGGATCTTTGTGGGATGGGTTTTGTGTTCTGGGACGTGTTTGGGGAATGGAAGCTTGGCCAAAAGGGCTGAAAAGGGAGAGGTACGGTCGGGTGGTGTGGCACGGTTAGAGCGTGCTCACGTGCTGATGGTGGATTCTGGGACAGTGGGTGTGGCACGGTCGTGTGTGGTGGCACGGTGTGGCCGTGCGGGGCTGCTGGAATGGGGTGCTGCAGGTTAGGGATGGCACGGTCGTGCGGGAGTGGCACGGTGTGCCCGTGCGGACTCTCTGGTTAGGCACGGCTGCAAATTTCGTGGTGGAGTGTTTGGGTTGTTTTTGTGAGTTTGGTGTTTGGACGTGTTTGGGCAAAGGGTGCTTGGCCAAGAAAGGCAGCCTAAGCTCTGATACCAATTTGATGTATTCAAGCTTCACTAAGGCAAGTATTTGCTAGAGTGAATCAAGAATGCATTTGGGTAGAAAACATGAAAAGAAAATCAAGAACCAAGATAGATCAAGTGGACTAGCAAGGGTGATGATAACCCACTTTGGTTTGCACACTTGGGCAAATCTTCTTCCTTCAACTAAGTTACAGAATTTAATCACCTTCTTAGTTGAATCAAGAAGACCTAGAGACCCACTTGAGTTGCCAAGCTCAAGATATAACACTAGGAATTTTGAGGGTGGATAGAGCAAGCACCTTCAAGAGATAATCCGAGAGGAGCCACTCTTGTTGGATACTTGGGCAATCCCCTTAGATCAATTAGGAATCACCACCTAATTGAGATAAAGGGACCTAGACACCACTTAAGTTGCCACACTTAAGATATAGACTAGGAATTTGAGGGGAGAGTTTCTTTGAGAACTCACAAGCTTATACATTCAAGTTGGTTTCAAAATGAAGGAACCAAGCTACCTTTTAACAAGCAATGGCCGAGCTCCTCTCTTCCTAGGCAGCAAAATCAATAGCTAAGTACATTTGGGGAAGAGTAAAACACCTAATCAGCCACTACTAGCTAGACACCTCACTACCTAGCATAATCTACCTCATTAGGGGTTATAATGCCTCCCAAATGAGGTGTCAAGCTTACAATGATCCTAAGATGCAGCAACATGACTCATTCAGCAAGTGGGGAGGCAAGGGGACAAGCAAAACCCAAGAAAATCAGACCCTTGTACCGGTTTGGGAAGAACCGGGTAAAGGGGGGTTTCTCTTGTCCTTTTGGCTGGTTAATACCAACACAAGGGGGTGCTTTGGATGGGATTTGAACCCATGACCTGATAAATATTTGTGTCCCCTTTCATGCTGTAAAATTTGACAAAATTTGGAGTTGAGGAAGTCAACCAATTAGGGCCTTATTTCGGACTGTGCTGGATTGCGCCCTGCAGTGCGCTGTCTCAGGTTTTGGCTTGGTTGACTGACCAAATGGACTCCAAATGCCTTGCAAAAGGTCTTGTTGGAAAGCTAAGATCCTAAGCTTTAAGGGGGTGGTGCGTGCAGGAAATTTCCCCCTCTATATTTTGCCCCAACAGCGACACAAAACCGGGCCAGAAACTGGACGAACTGGACAGTGCATCTTCTGCTGCGTACATGAGTTTTCTGACCAAGGCATGAACTTCTTTGGCCTCCTTGGTGGTTGAATGGGTGTGAGGGTTTGCTGAAGGTGTGAATGAAGTTTGGGCACGATGGCCCCCATCATCTTTGAAATGGATGGTACTTGTGATCCCCATTTGGAAAACCCCTTCGGATAAGGCACTTTAAAGTTCAAATAAAACTCCATAAAGTGTCTTTTGTCGTGAAACTCAAATTGTGGGACCAAAGAAAAGCCTTGCTATGCTTGAATTTGTATGGAGCTTACCTCCCATGAAGTTGAGTTAAAAGAATGAGAATGATACCCTTGAAAATATACATCACTAGACCTTACCATCCTAGAGAGGAAAGGTATTGATGTAAAGGTCAATGGGAATGAACACACTCACTAACCTTACACCAAAGAAAACTCAAAACTCAATGTAGTTCACGGGCTGAAGTGGCACGGGCGTGCCAGTGGGCACGGGTACACCGTGCTGAATCACTGCCTAAAATAACTAGGATAGGCTAGTTTTGCCCGGTTTGAGTGCTCTTCAATTCTAACTGATTTTCTGGCTTTTTGGTGAGGTAGACTTGAAGTGAATGGTAGTAGAAAGAGTGGAATAAGGAAGGGGAATGAAGAACACAGTAGGTGGAGATGAATACCTTGGAAAATTAAGCAAACAATCTTGCTAATGACCCGGTAGGAAGCAAAGGAGAGAGATAAGCTAAACTCTTGGATTGGATACAGTAATCACCACCAACCTTTGAATCTAGGGCCCTTAATCTTGATTAAGATACAGATTCACCACTTAATCAAGGTTAAGACTCACTTGAACACTACTTAGTTTGGCCTAAACTAAGATAAGCAAGCAAGGATTTGGTGAGGAAGCTTTAAAAGCTCTCTACGGTTTTCATTGAACAAAATCTCAAGTGTCTTTCATTATGGCCGTGCCTTCCCTTTTGTTGCTTGCCTTACAACCTTTCCTATTCAGCAAGCAAGTTAGAAGACACCGCACCTTACCCTCCTAGGGAGGAAAGGTGTTAATTAACTCTAATTCCCACGGTTAGAGTTAATCGGTTACAAACATACTTAATGCTAATCCAAATACACTTAAAACATCAAGGAAAGCAAGACAAATGAAGATTACTACATTATTAACTTGTCCTTAATCTCATTCAGCTTCAAATGCAGCAAGGAAAGCATGTGCCTAGCCGAAAAGTGACCTCCCCTTTGCGGCTGGCCAATAGGAAGCAAGATAGCACCTTCCTTGTCTTCCAATGAGAATCAAGAGACAACTCTTCTTGCAGCCCTTCTTTCATTGGTTGTGACCTTCCGTAGGTTGCCTTGGGCGTGTGCCAACATAGAAGAGAGTGCCCATTCAGCTGAAGAAAAGGAAACCCTCTAGAGAAGGTAAAGTGTTGCTGTGATGTCAACCGGGTTCAGGGCCAGTTTGCTTCACCCGGTTTTCAGACTAAGTTTAACCCAAGCAAAAAGGGATATGATCTGGGTTTTACTCGTGGGGGGGAAGTTCAAGGTGTGGAAAAACCCCCCCAATCAAGAAATTAGGGTTAAACAAAGTTTAAGTAGGGTAATCACACCTGAACTTTTAACCGCGCAGAACTGGACCGATTCTGACCGGTTAGGAAAATGTCATTGATACTCCATCCTCTTTGTGGCATGATTTGAAACCAATGCCTGGACTTGAAAGCTAACATCCTGAGGATTCCAAAAATGCAAAAATATTGGCCTTAAGCCATTATATGGCTTAAGAAATCAGATGCACAAAACCGGGCTTATGCTGACCGGTTAACCCGTTTGTACTGTTTTCGATTCCTTGCCAGAGGTGAGCCATCTTCTTAGTTTGGGACCTTGTTTTTGGACGACTTGGACTAGTTATTTCATGGTCAAGGTCGTTACTAGGTAGGATTCCATCATCCTTTCCTTGTTGAAGAGATTTGACCCTCAAACCTGGTGGGGAAGTGTCCGGATGGAAGGGGCTCAAATCAGCTACATTAAAAGTGGCTGAAACCTCATAGTCACCAGGGAGATCAATCTTATAAGCATTGTCGTTGATCTTCTCTAAGACCTCAAATGGACCTTCGGCTCGTGGCATGAGTTTATTTTTCCTCTTAGACGGAAAACGTTCCTTTCTCAAGTGGATCCATACCAGGTCTCCTGGTTGAAAGACAATCTTTCTCCTATGCTTGTTGGCGTGTGCTTCATAGGCTGCATTAGTCTTCTCAATTCGTGCCTTCACCAACTCATGGAGCTTTTGAATCTCTTTTACTCTTTGTGTTGCATTAACATGGGGCTTTTGGTCTTGAGGTCGTGGGGTTAGGTCATTTGGACTCAATGGATCAATTCCATATACCACTTTGAATGGTGAAAGACCAGTAGCTCTACTAGGCGCCTTGTTATATGCAAACTCAGCATGTGGTAATAGTAAATCCCAGGCCTTAGCATTTGTTTTAATCAAAGCCCTTAGGAGAGTTCCTAGGGTCCAATTAGTCACTTCCGTTTGGCCATCAGTCTGGGGATGACAGGTAGTACTAAACAACAATTTAGTACCAAGCTTCTTCCATAGGGTAATCCAGAAATGACTGAGGAACTTCGTATCCCTATCTGAAACAATGGTCTTAGGAATACCATGCAACCTTGTTACCTCTTTAAAATAGAGCTCGGCAATGTGTGTAGCATCATTGGTTTTACAGCAGGGAATGAAATGTGCCATCTTCGAAAATCTATCTACCACCACGAAGATTGAATCCTTTCCCCTCTGAGTCTTAGGTAGACCCAAAATGAAGTCCATACTCACGTCCACCCATGGTAAAGTCGGTACGGGTAATGGGGTGTATAATCCGTGAGGTAGGGTATGGCTCTTGGCTGCTTGGCACGTTCCACACCTCCTAAGGATGTCCTAAACATCCTTCTCCATCCCTGGCCAGTAGTAATGTTCCCTTAACATGGTTAAGGTCTTTGATTCTCCAAAATGACCTGCCAAGGAACCTCCATGAACTTCTCTGATTAGAAGCTCATGAGTGCTACACTTTGGAATGCACAACAGCACTCCCTTGAATAAATAACCTTCTTGAATCAGGAAATCTCCCTTTGGATGCTTCAAACAAGCAGCATAGAGAGGCCCAAGGTCTTCATCTTCAGCATATAGACTCTTAAGATGCTCGAAACCCAGAATAAGGGCGTCTAACTAAAACATAAGGAGATGTCTCCTTGATAATGCATCTGCGCCTTGATTCAACTTTCCTGATTTGTGCTTGATAGTGCAGTGGAAAGATTATAGGAATTCAACCCACTTAGCATGACGTGAGTTCAGTTTGTGCTGGCCTTGAATATACTTCAATGCTTCGTGATCTGAATGAAGTATGAACTCACTAGCCACTAAGTAATGACTCCAATGCTCTAGGCACCGAATGATAGCATAGAATTCTTTGTCATATGTGGAGTACTTTCTTCTTGAGTCGCATAGTTTTTCACTGAAGAAGGCCAAGGGCTTGCTTTCTTGAGTTAAAACTCCACCAATTCCTACTCCTGATGCATCACATTCAATCTCAAAAATCTTCTCAAAGCACGGCAATGCTAGAACAGGTGCTTGAGTAAGTTTCTTCTTAGCTTCTTCAAAGGCGGTTTGTGCCTTAGGATTCCATTGGAATGATGAACCCTTAAGCACTTCGGTCATAGGGGACATGATGGTGCTGAAGTTTCGAATGAACCTTCTGTAGAACGAAACCAAACCATGAAAACTTCTAACATCATGTATGCTTTGTGGTTGAGGCCAAGTGCGGATAGCCTCGATCTTTCCCTCATCAACCTTAATGCCTTCACTGGAAACAATGTAACCTAAGAATGTAACCTCATGAGTAAAAAAGGTACATTTCTTAAGGTTACCATATAGCTGCTCACGCTCAAGGACATGCATAATCTGACTGAGATGATGTTGATGCTCTTGCTCGTCCTTGGAATAAATAAGAATGTCATTGAAGTAAACCACCACGAACTTGCCAATATAGGGTTTGAATACTTGATTCATCAACCTCATGAACGTACTAGGAGCGTTGGAAAGACCGAATGGCATAACTAGCCACTCATATAAACCTCCTTTAGTCTTGAATGCAGTCTTCCATTCATCTCCCTCTCTTATTCTGATATGGTAGTAACCACTTCGAAGATCAATCTTAGAGAAGACTTTAGAGCCATGTAGTTCATCCAACATATCTTCAAGCCTAGGTATAGGATACCTATACTTGATTGTAATTTTGTGAATGGCTCTGTTGTCGACACACATGCGTTGGCTGCCATCTTTCTTAGGCACCAACAGAGCAGGCACGGCACAGGGACTTAACGACTCACGCACAAGTCCTTTTGTCATCAATTCCTCTACTTGCCGTTGAATCTCCATGGTTTCCTTTGGGTTCATTCTGTAAGTTGGCTTGTTTGGAAGAACTGAACCAGGAATGAGGTCAATATGGTGTTGGATATCCCGTTTAGGGGGTAAACCTGAGGGTATCTCTTCTGGAAACAAGTGACAGAATGTTTGGATGAGTGATTTGGCAAATGGATGGGTTGGTAATGGGGATTCTGGTTCTTCTTGTATGGTTAGGATCTACTCCTTAAAAGCCTTGAATTCATGATTTGAAGCCTTTAAAAGAGCTTCACTAATGGTAAGTAAACAACCAGAATGTTCATGGCCTTTTGTGGGTTTGCTTTTGATAATTTCGGTTGGTGATAATGGTTTTAAAGTAATCTTCTTGCCTCCCTTAGACAAGGAGTATGTATTCATGAAACCATCATGGGTCACCCTTCGATCATACAACCAAGGTCTTCCCAACAATACATGGCATGCATCCATAGGTATAACATCACACCAAAGTTGGTCTTGATAGTTCTTACCAATGGATAATGAAATGAGACACCTTGAATTGACTTGAAGCCCTTTGCTTTGATTCAACCATTGTATGTTGTATGGATGGGGATGGGCCGTAGCTTGCAAACCTAGCTTTTCAATCATGGTAAGGGACACCACGTTTGCACAGCTCCCACCGTCAATAATCAACGAACATACCTTGCCTTGAACCGTGCACCTAGTGTGGAATATGTTTTCTCTTTGTTCATCCTTGGTGCTCTTTTGGCCGTTCAAGATTCTCCTCAAAACTAACATTTATCCTTCATCAGCTTCCTCCTCAACTTCTTCTTGACTCTCTTCATGCTCTTCTTCAGTTTCACCTTCATTTTCAGCTTCCCTTTCTTGATCATCCACGGCCCTCCATTCAGCCAAAGTGATCACTTTGCGGTTTGGGCACTCCGAAGCGATGTGGCCTAGTCCTTGGCACTTGAAACACCTTCTAGTGCTCATAGGATTGGGGTTGGGTCGAATTGGGGTTGCTGGGGCCTTTTGTGGTGCTTGGGTTCTTTGTGGATTGAAAGGAAAAGGATTTTGTGGCTTAGAAACTGGTTGGGAACTCCCCTTGTTAAAAGGTTGGTTCCGGATTGGAGGCTTTTGATGTGGAGGCTTAAACGTTATCTTAGCTTTCTTTTGTTGCTCAACCTTGTGAGCAAGCACGCAAACCTCATCAAATGTGGTATATGCTTGTAATTCCACAACATTAGAGTACTTAGGATCAAGTCCTCCCAAGTACCTTACAATCGTTTGCTCTTCTGGTTCTTGCAAATCACATTTAATCACAAGCTTCTCAAATTCTCTAGTGTATTCTTCAACACTAAGATTGCCTTGACTCAGATTATGAAGTTGTGAATAACAATCTTGGACATACGTAGGGGGTAAGAATCTAGCCTTCAACTTGGTTTTTATTTTCTCCCAAGTTCTGATTTTAGTCTTACGTTCCCTAACTCTTTTAGCACACAAGTTGGTCCACCATAAGGAAGCATACTTACGTAGTCTTAATGCCACCAACTTGACTTTCTTTTCTTCTGGAACGTCCTTGTATTCGAATACCCTCCCACAGTGTGCAACCAGTCCAAGAAGTCTTCTGGATCAAGCTTGCCTTCATATTCTGGAATCTCAACTCTAAAATCATTAGAGTTACCTTGTCCTCTTGGCTCTTGTCGTGGTCTTCTGAGTGACTCTTCATCACTTGAGGATTCAAGGTTGTGACTAAGCACTTGCTCTCGGCCTTGTGAAGCAAAATAGGATGGTTCTTCATTGAGCTTTTGCTTTTGCTTGAGAAAAGTACCCAATTGCTTGCGTAGGTACTCATTCTGTGCCTTGAGTTCTTGATTAGAAGAAGTAATCTCATGATTATTCTTCAAAATGGCATCAAGCTTTTCTTCCATGCTCATACTAGTACTCATGTTCGTGTTTGAGAAATGGAAAAGAAGGGAGTTTGGATGCGTAGATTCAATACCAGGCCAAAGATGAAACTCAGCTCTGATACCAAATATGATGTAAAGGTCAATGGGAATGAACACACTCACTAACCTTACTCCAAAGAAGACTCAAAACTCAATGTAGTTCACGGGCTGAAGTGGCACGGGCGTGCTAGTGGGCACGGGTACACCGTGCTGAATCACTGCCTGAAATAACTAGGATAGGCTAGTTTTGCCCGGTTTGAGTGCTCTTCAATTCTAACTGATTTTCTGGCCTTTTGGTGAGGTAGACTTGAAGGAAATGGGGGTGAATGGTAGTAGAAAGAGTGGAATAAGGAAGGGGAATGAAGAACACGGTAGGGGGAGATGAATACCTTGGAAAATTAAGCAAACAATCTTGCTAATGACCCAGTAGGAAGCAAAGGAGAGAAATAAGCTAAACTCTTGGATTGGATACAGTAATCACCGCCAACCTTTGAGTCTAGGGCCCTTAATCTTGATTAAGATACAGAATCACCACTTAATCAAGGTTAAGACTCACTTGAACACCACTTAGTTTGGCCTAAACTAAGATAAGCAAGCCAGGATTTGGTGAGGAAGCTTTAAAAGCTCTCTACGGTTTTTATTGAACAAAATCTGAAGTGCCCTTCATTATGGCCGTGCCTTCCCTTTTGTTGCTTGCCTTAGAACCTTTCCTACTCAGCAAGCAAGTTAGAAGACACCTCACCTTACCCTCCTAGGGAGGAAAGGTGTTAATTAACTCTAATTCCCACGGTTTAGAGTTAATCGGTTACAAACATACTTAATGCTAATCAAAATACACTTAAAACATCAAGGAAAGCAAGACAAATGAAGATTATTACATTATTAACTTGTCCTTAATCTCATTCAGCTTCAAATGCAGCAAGGAAAGCATGTGCCTAGCCGAAAAGTGACCTCCCCTTTGTGGCTGACCAATAGGAAGCAAGATAGCACCTTCCTTGTCTTCCAATGAGAATCAAGCGACAACTCTTCTTGCAGCCCTTCTTTCATTAGTTGTGACCTTCCCTAGGTTGCCTTGGACGTGTGCCAACATAGAAGAGAGTGCCCATTCAGCTGAAGAAAAGGAAACCCTCTAGAGAAGGTAAAGTGTTGCTGTGATGTCAACCGAGTTCAGGGCCAGTTTGCTTCACCCGGTTTTCAGACTAAGTTTAACCCAAGCAAAAAGGGATATGATCTGGGTTTTACTCATGGAGGGGAAAGTTCAAGGTGTGTAAAAACCCCCCCCCCAATCAAGAAATTAGGGTTAAACAAAGTTTAAGTAGGGTAATCACACCTAAACTTTTAACCGCGCAGAACTGGACCGATTCTGACCGGTTAGGAAAATGTCATTGATACTCCATCCTCTTTGTGGCATGATTTGAAACCAATGCCTGGACTTGAAAGCTAACATCCTGAGGATTCGAAAAACGCAAAAATATTGGCCTTAAGCCATCATATGGCTTAGGAAATCAGATGCACAAAACCGGGCTTATGCTGACCGGTTAACCCGTTTGTGCTGTCTTCGATTCCTTGCCAAAGGTGAGCCATCTTCTTGATTTGGGACCTTGTTTTTGGACGACTTGGACTAGTTATTTCATGGTCAAGGTCGTTAGTAGGTAGGGTTCCATCAGGTATTAACTTAAGCTAATCTACACGGTTAGTGCTAACTATGTACTAACCTTGTTCTAACTTAATTAAATTACATTCAAAACATTGAACTAAGCTAATACATGATGTTTACAACTTAACCATGCTTATTTAGTCCTAAAAAAACCAGCTGATCCAGCAAAGGGAAAGGGGGCAGCCGTAAAATAGAACCACTTTTCGGCTAGCGAATGAGCTTCGAGGACCTCTTTTGCTACCTTTGCTTCCCATTGGTTGTTCTCCTCAAGGCCAATTGCTTTTCAGCTTGATCATTGTGCTTCTAGATAACTTGTGATGAAGACCATCAAGCCAACGAGTCCAATGCTACTGAGGAGGACAAGGGGAGTCAGAGGAGTGTCAAAGGGGTCAAGGAAATCCACACCATGGTCAGAAATGTCCTAATTCATAACCATATTCTACTATCCAGTTCGACCGAAAACAGGCCCAGTTTTGTGCACCTTTTGCAGCAAGAGGAACGGGGGGATTTTAATGGGGACCTTTAGCCACTTCAAGCTTAAGAAGTCAGCTTTCAAATAAAAAAAGGTTTCAAGTCATTTGGAGTCCATTTGGTTGGTCAAATTAAGCCCTATAGTAAACCGGCCAGAATACAGTCTAGTTTGGACCATCTGGACTCTACGGCCCATTTCTTTCAAACGGCTAATCCAAATGTAGTGAAACATTTTCCATTGGAAAATAGACTCTTCATGGTTTCATTTGACTCCTGAATCATCGAATTGGGATCACAAACAAGAGCGTTATGACCCATTGAATCTGACCCTGCTGCTGTGAGAAAGCGCTGAATGCTAGGAACAATTAATACATAGGGAAACTTCTATCCTAGGGACTTAATCCACGTCCCCCTTACTCCCAATGCTGATACATCCTATGCTAAGTGGGAAATTGAGTTTAACAAGTCTCTAGGCTGATGGAATCAAGTTCTGAAGCCCTAGTTATCCGTGTTGCATTGTTTTCTTTTAATTTTACTTTGTAGTTTGTTTCTTGCATTTCCTATTCTAGCCTAGTAAGTTGTGTCTGCGTCTTTTCATATGTAAGGCCAGCTCTATAAAAGGCCATATCCGAGTTTGTTTCATCAAGCAATTATCAATTATAAAGTGAAAATCTGAATAGAGTTTGAACACTCTTTCTCTCTCAAATCCCTAGTTCTATATCTTGAGATTGGCCCCTCAAGTGGTGTTCTAGGTCTCTTTATCTCAATTAGATGGTGATTCAATTCTGTATCTTAATTGATCTAAGGAGATTGCCCAAGTTCTTAGCAAGAGTGGCTCCTTTGGATTATCTCTTGTCTTAAGTTCTTGCTTTATCTATTCCCATTTGCTTGCATTCTGCCAAATCATCCACAATCTGTCCGAGTTACAAACTTGCTGATTTGCTCATTTACAATTTGTTTTGCTAGAAGCACTCTGAGCTCTATGTATTTGGAGTGATTGGTGATGCTAGATACATCAATTGGTATCAGAGCCTTGGCTACCCTCTTGTGGCCAAGCTTCCCAAACCTAAACACAACCCTTTGCCCAAACACATAGCCCACAAAGAACCCATATATTCTGATCAGAATGTCATCTAGTCTCACATCTAAACAAGTTGCCGAGCAAGCTCTAAGAGAAAGGGCTGAGATGGAGGCCCAAGTTAAGTATCTTCAAACTCAACTTGGCCAACTTTCAAAAGAGAAAAGGAGGTGGAATAGAAGCCCCAACAGCTCCCACACCCGTGTTGATTCTGATGAGTCCGAGAGGGAGGAAAACAGCATCCAAGGGAATTCAAGTGAAGAAGACACTATTAGAAGACCCCGTGGAAGACGTGAAGGCAACTTTGGAGACTTCAAAGTTGATATCCCTGAATTTGAAGGCCAACTGGATCCGGATTACTTCTTGGATTGGCTTCAAACTGTTGAGAGAGTCTTTGAATATAAAGACATTCCGGATGACAAGAAGGTAAAACTTGTTGCCATGAAGCTTAGAAAGTATGCTTCCATTTGGTGGGCTAACTTAGTGGCTAAAAGAGCTAGAAAAGGAAAGGGGAAAATCAGAACCTGGACTAAAATGAGGGACAAACTTAAGTCTAAGTTTCTACCTTCTCATTACCTTCAAGACAACTACTTGCAACTTCATCATTTGAAACAAGGGAACTGGAGTGTAGAGGAGTACACTAGGGAGTTTGAACAACTCCTATTAAAATGTGATTTGAGGGAAGATGATGCTCAAACTATAGTGAGGTATTTAAGTGGTTTGGATGAATATATTGCTCATGTTGTTGAATTGCACCCCTATACTTCTCTTGTTGACCTAAACTCTTTGGCTTACAAAGTCGAGCAACAAAGGAAATCCAAAGGAAAGGGAGCCATGTCCAAGCCTACCCCACGACCTTTTCCTTCCCAAAGACCACCCTACTTTGCTCCTTAGTCTTAAACAACCCCACTGCTCAGAAATACCCCCTACTGCCCCCATAACCACCACAAAATTACCTCCCAAACCAAAGGACAAGATTTGGTGTTTTAGATGCCAAGGCCGAGGGCATATTGCTTCTGAATGCCCTAATAAAAGAGTGGTATCCCTTGCAGAATATCAAGCTTCTTTTGAGGAGCTAAATGAGGAGGGGGAAGAAGGAATGGAGGTGTGCTTGGCTGAAAATGTGGAGGAAGTTGAGGAGGGTCCGGACGAAGGTGAACTTTTGGTGATTAGGAAAGCTTTGAGTGGCTTTGCTACTCAAGATGACATGGAGCAAAGAGAGGCCATTTTCCACACTAGATGCACCGTGGGAGGCAAAGTATGCTCACTCATCATTGATGGAGGGAGTTGTGCCAATGTTGCATCCAAAACCATGGTGGACAAGTTCAAGCTCACGATCACACCCCATCCCAGGCCGTACACTATCCAATGGCTCAATCAGGGTAAGGGAATGCAAATCTCTTCTCGTTATCTTATTTCTCTTTCAATTGGAAAGAACTATAAAGATGAGATTTTGTGTGATATTGTGCCCATGGATGCTTGCCATATCATATTAGGGAGACCTTGGCTCTTTGATAGAAGAGTCATGCATGATGGCCGGATGAACACTTATACCTTCTACAAAGACCACAAAAAGATCACCCTAACCCCTCCCAAATCTGCCCACTCTCTGATGTATGTCTCAAGGGAGGAAGGATCCCAAGCTAACACACATCAAAAGAGATCAAAAACACAAAGGTTTGAGTCGGGTCAAGGTGGCACGGTCGTGCCTAGGAGCATGGGTAGGCCGTGCCACTTTTCTGGTTGTGGAAACTGAAATTAGCTCACTTGAGCCCGGTTGTATATTCTTGGTGATGGATGTGTTTGCTAGGCCTTTTGGATGTTTTAGGCCATGGAATGGGATGGAAGGAAGGGTATGAAGGATGAGGGAGTAAGGGGATTTGAGGGGGGTTCAAAGTAAAAGATTATTAACTTATAAACTTAAGCTAATAATCTTACCTTAATCCTCTCTTAACCCGGTTGAGGCAAGCACGAATAGGATAGGCTAAACTCAATGAAAGGATACAGAAACACCACCAATCTTGAGTTTAGGGCCCTTAATCTTGACTAAGATACAGATATCACCACTTAATCAAGATTAAGACTTGACTTGAACACCACCTTAGTTGGCCTAATTAAGGATAAGCAAGCAAGAATTTGAGAGAGAAAGTTTTCAAGCTTTCAAACTGATTTTCATTCAACAAAAGCTGGTTTTTCTTGCTATGGCCGTGCATTCCTTTAGTAAGCATGTCAAGCAAGCACACAAGCAAGCAAGCACCTTACTAATCCTTTCCTTCCTAGGGAGGAAAGGTCTTGATTAGCTAAGCATACCCGGTTAAGAGCAAAACCAGTTGTTATCTAATTTAAGCTAGCTTAATTACATCCTTTAACATTAAGGAAAGCAAGACACATGATGTTTACATTATAATTAGCTTAAACATAAGCCAAAGCAGCTGATAACCCTCCTCTCTTGCCATTGGACAGCCGAAAAGGGGACAAGCACTTTACGGCTAGCCAATTACAAAGAGGGAACATCTTCCATGGCAGCTTCTCTCCCATTGGTTGTTCTTCCCAAGGTTGCAGCTCATCATTAGGACTTTGGGATGTGTGCCCAGCCTTGATGGGCA
>JAKOGI010003304.1:0-58776 GCA_029747015.1 Carnegiea gigantea | reverse complement strand
CATGAATGTAAATCATGCTTGAATTGTTAATTCGAAGTAATTTAAACGTGTTTAGCATCGACCCGAATCCATGAATGTAAATCATGCTTGAGATATTAATTCGAAATTAGTTTAATGTGTTTAGCATCGATTCAAGTTAATGAGTTAATGTATGAAAAAGAATTAAAATTGAAGTTGTGTTAACATGCTTAGCTTCTATTCAAGTTATTTAGCTAATATATGAAAAAGGATTAAAATCGAAGTCCTTTTAATGTCTTTAGTTTCCATTCGAATTAATTAACCAAAGCATGCAAATGAGCTAATTTCGAGGTAAATGAAGGGTGCCTGGCTCCGAATCAAGTAGCTTAGCCAATACATGTTAAACGAATTAATCCCGAAGTTATATAAACATGTTTAGGTTCGATTCGAGTTAAACTAACTAATGCATGTAAACGAATTAAATTCGAAGCTATTGAAATATGTTTAGTTTTCACTCGAACCTCCGTTCTCTGTACATTCATGTTTAGGAAAGTTGCTTCGAAATGTATCGTATATGCTTAGAATCAAATTATGTTTGATTTATTGAATAAAGTGTTGTCGATTCATGAATAAATGTGGCCATATGAACGCTTGTTGTAGCGCACCGCTGAATGGTGCTGGATGCTCAGGTAAGAACCTAAACTTAACCCTTTATTTTTATAAGCTAATATGATAATATGTTGTGATTAATGAATCAATGAATCGATTTGGTAGTTGGATGGTTTGAGGAAAGAATCATGAGCGTTCGAGGTCCTGCGGTACGGTGCTTGTGAGGAGGGAGTTCGGGTTGTGAATTGACCGCAATCGTGTGGATTGCGAGGCCATGTGTAGCTCATTGTATTGTTGAAATGATTATGAAGTGTTTGAATGTGAAACGTGTGAATCCCTTTCCCCATTTATGTCTAAGATGCATTATGCGTGAAAGTGTGGTGATTTGACAAAGAACGTTTCTCGTGTTTTCAAACTAATAATAGCCATGATTAATAGCAAGTAATGACTTATTTTCGCTATACAAACAGTATTTAGGAGTGAACCTGCTTGAACGGGGGAATGCCTAAAACGATTTAGAAAAGTGTGAGTTATGTGATAAATGATTTTACCAAAAGACACAACAAAATTATTAGCCGCTATGGCCGACACGCTTTAAGTGGCTAAGATAATGTGCTGCGGACAATATGATATGATGTAGTGTTAACCTAGGGGATAAGTCCGGATAAACCCTAGAGGTCCTGACGAGGGCTAATGTAATGGTCTGATATGTTATATGTAGCCATCCTGGGAGTAAGAGTTTAAGCTTGAGCGTTAGGTCTCACTATGGGGTCGAGAATAGTTCTTACCCAATCAGCACCCTGTAATGATCTTATGCCAGAAGTACTTTCGGACTAAGTTAAGAAAAGCAATTGGCCCTTTGCCATTTTAAACGATTTAAAAGGAAAGAAAGTTCTTTTTATGGGCCCAAAAGGATATATGGAATGATGTATGAAAAGCTTATAATGGTCGTTACACGACCAAATGAAATGAAACTTCCTTTGAAGACTAAGACAACGTTTTCAACGAAAGAAAGAAAGCTTTCAATGAATGAGTTATGAAATGATCCTCAAGCATGTTTGAATGTGGATTCTTAGCCTATGTATTAAAGGAAAGCTTTCAATGGATGCATTATGAATGATTTTTGAGTATGGTTGAACGTGGATTCTAATCTTATGTGGTATCATTCTTATCCATAGCAAATCTGTCTGATTTATAGTGTATGAGATGAGAAAGAAAGTTATAGCGCGTTAAAAATTCCATGAATGAAGGTGTCTCTTCCTAAAAGAATGAACGTTGATATGTGAATAGCATGCGAGGGTGTCATATAGCTTAATATGATGATTAAAGGTACTTAAATGCTTGATATGTGTTTATGTGTGTGATGTGTATATTATATGAATGAAATGCCAAGAAAATTGTATTTATGAAAAGGGTAACCTTATATACACATCATATGATTGAGGGTTCATGTGTAGTTTAAATGGAGTGTTAGGAAGTTATATTATGAAAAGAAAAGATCCTTATACTTAGCCTTTGATGCTTACTCGCATGCCTAACTGCTTGCTAAAAAAGAACTCTATCATTAAGGAACCTAGAAATATGATTGAGGGGTCGAAGTGAAGTTTATGTTTAGTGATCCTCCCATAAAGGTTCTATGAATATCTATTATAATAGTAAAGTATGAAAACGTGATATGTGACTAGTAAAGATAGAATTGCCTGCAACGGTTTTGGTTTTAAGGGGGTTGGGGGACACTCACTGAGCGTGTGGTTGCTCATCCCATTACTCTTTCCCCTTTTCCCCAGGTTTTCATTCTGACGGGAAGAATTTGAGTCAGATAAGTCCAGAAGGAACCTATCATTGCTTACAAGGCGTCATATGTGCTCATTTAAAGGGATCTTACGTGTTTAATGAAGTCATGTAATGTACTCTTAGTTAATAAAGGTCTGTAAACGATTATTCTAGTTCATGTAATGCATATGGTATAAAGGTCGCTCTGTATGGCCACCTGAGCCAACCATCAAGTTAGTTAGATGTCTTCTTGGTTTAATTTAGTTATGTTTTGGGATGTAAATCTTAATACTCCGGTTTTGTTAACCATTGAGTTGTATCTTCCATTTCTTCTTTATTCATGAACCAATCTGGTTGGTGTACTCCGAGCGAGTGGCTCGTTGAGTTATGAACTCCGGCGTGTGGCCGTTGAGCTATGTTTTATATGTTTACGCTTCCGTTAATCTACAGGGACTTATTGTAAGGCTTTTAGCCTGGAAACGGTCAGTTTTTAGGGAAAACTCTGCCCGTTTCGTCCCAGGAATTAAGTAAGAAGTTAGGAAAGCGTAACGCTTCTGGCCTAGGGGCTGGGGGTGTTACATTGATGGTATCAGAGCAAAGGTCCTGCGACGATAGGCCGTAACCTGAGTCTTGCATTTCATATAGTCGCCTAGGAACACTGTATGGTTATGTGACATATGCCTGCCTTGTGTACAAATGTGAGTTTTATGTGAATGTTCGCGCGTTTCACTAGTTAGATGCGGCTTCAGTAAGCTGAATGGTTGGATGAGAGAACCATTTGTTAAGGTGTAGGCCGAGTGATTGGTATTGTCGCGTATGAGATAAGTGTTAGCTCAATCGAAAGTTGTTTCGTTTATATGCTTTGGTGATTTTAATCCAATGTTTAAAGAACATATGATTTGAATCGAACGATTGGAAAGCCTTAACTCTACGCTCATCTTTGCCCCTAAAATACGATTTGCTCCTCGAGCCCCATAATGGAGTGAGCAGATGTATTCAAAGGTTGGTAGAGAAAGAGCTAGAAGTAATTAAACTATTTCCTTTTGAAAGCCTAAAGACCTTGAAAGTTAAAGTCTTCCTGATTAGTGAGCTAGGGTTTTGCTTTGACATTCAAGATCTTTTAATTGTTTGGTTGAGATGTATTGTTGCAACCGAAGACTCGCATTTGCTTTGCAATAATGCTTGGATTTAGCCATATGAGCGTAACTTTCTGTGTGTAATCAAATGATTTTGAGTGTCTACATGCCAAGGTGTATGCATTGCCGGATGTATTAACGATTTGTTTGCAGGTGATTAGAGTTAGCTTTCTATGACTGAGAATCTCACTAGGTGATACCCCCATATGTGAATTTTGAGTTGTTTAAAGAAATTAAATGAGATTTTGATATGCTTGGATAGAAATTAAGCAATAGCAGTGCATTTCTTTTGACTATTGCATGAAAATTATCCTCATCATCTAGCACAATGCTTGTTGTCACCTGTACAATGTTCTTGATGTCCTATATGAAATTGATAGTGTTTTTGCTATATCAAACCCCAATGCACCCAGAAAGAACAAGGTAGAGAGAGCCTGACACGCACTTTGAAATTGTATGCCTCTTACTACGGTGAATGTGGTTGATCCAGCAGTTGTGACATTATGTGTAATACTAAGCTCGAAAGGGCTTATGTAATTACTTAGACTTGTTTTAGAGCAATCCTTGATAAGTTATATTATTGAAGAGTGAAGTAATTGGATTTCCTACTGTTAGTACATCCTTCGATATGGTTATACATACGATTGAGTTAGATGGACTACTTGAGTTGATCGACAGGATGGGGTAAGGAAATTGCCTACTTGTTATATGAACTAAAGTACCCTTATTCTTATGTTTTGTTAAAGTCGCTATTTATCCATCTACTTAGCTAGAAATCTTGTGACCATAGAAGTTACGTTCACACTTGCTTACCTTGCGTGTTCTATACCTAATCACCTCGCATGCTAGCATACCCATAATCATACCTGGATGCGTGACTCCAAGGTTTACGAATGATTATACGTGAAATGTTTGATGGCTTGGTTGATCAGTATGACATGGGATGACATGATTGAGAGTGCCACATGTAAATTGGTGAACTTCATAGCGAACCTTAGCATTGCATTTTTGTTAGTTGTTATGAATACTACCATTGATGTTATAGAGTCCTCCCATTTGCATGTTACCGTGTTACAATTATGAGTGCTAGTACTTAACGAACTTAGAGACCTATACTCGTGTGAACGTGTGAATATGGGATTGTCTAGGTACCTTATGAGACTCAATGATGTGCTTAGTATACTTGTGGTCGTATCGAAATCCTTACTGCATCACTTGATCATTGAAGTGTGGAGTACGGTTGCAAATAGGGATAATTGAAATATATCATCCAATTTAAAAGAGCTATGTCGTGATATACACTTGTGATCCTTTAATAAGGTCGTAAACGGGCAGAGTTACGGGCATAAGCATGTCATCTTACTTGCATATTCTCACGATATAGGAATGTTTGTTTTGTATATGACGCTAAGTGATGCTGTGTGATGTATCCATTACCTTGCTATAAAATAAAAGCTCCCTGGTTAAGTAACTCAGCTTTGAAATGCTTCGATTTTGTATACTAGTGAATGAGCTCGACTCGAGTCGGATTGCTATGTGACTCGATTGTTCCAACTATCTAAGTTTTGTGATTAATGATATGGCATAACCTCTGACTTGTTGCTTGCAACATGTATATCAACCGGTTTCATGTTACCTTCATTCCCGAAACTTGAGAATGTTGAATTGCTAACACTATGCAATACTATGTCATACTATTATACTTAAACGATTCTATGTGATGCTATTATGCTTAAATGATGCTATTCGGTACCAGGTGACGTTTTGTTCTTCTAAATGTGTTATAGTAGTCTCCATGTTAATCGTTGTGATCCCAAAAGTGACTTGAATTCATGTTTTAGAATGAGACTGCTAGTGTGTGACCGTAAGATGTCATTGCCTCGATTGTCATGCCTTTCGATGCCCACTTATAGATATGCATCTGCATAGATTTACTGCTCACCATGCTAACTGAGTCTAGATGATCGGAAATCTCTGTTCTTTTTCAAAACAAACTCGATATGGTTTTCCACGCCAACTCAGTTGCCCCTTTTTAATGCGATTTGCCCTCGGCGCCTAAATAGAGCGAGTAGACGCTTGAAGAGGATTGGTGAGGAGGAGACTGGATACCATAAGACATTTTCTTTTGATTTAAAAAGAAGTAGTGATTGCAAAATGGAACCTTTTGGAAACCCACCGTGTAGATCTTACCTGCGCGCGTTCATTTTAGGAAAAACCGAACTTGGATTTAGAATTTCGAGGACGAAATTCTTTTAAGGGGGGAAGAATGTAAGACCCACCTTCGTTATTTTTACGTTAAGTTGCCTGTCTTGCTTTTACGTTATGAAATCGTATTTTTAGTAACTGTGTGAGTTTTTAACGATTAAATTCATTAAAAAGAACGAATTATTTGATTAACGTTATTATCGATGTTACTTATTTATAAAACCTTTGAATCAATGCTAAACTAAGTTTTCAAAATCATTTTTCGTTTTACTTGGCCGATTCCCAAAGTTTAAACCGAAATGTTCATTGTGGGTCGTTTCAGTTCGGGTTTAGCCTAGCCATTAGCGAGTACGGGACCGGAGTTTAGTAGAATGATGTTAATTGAGCCAAAAAAAAAAGAAAAATAAAACAAAAAGGGAAGGGAGGGGGCACGCCGTGCCTGAGAAGCCCGAGACCCCGACCCCTCCCGTCTCCTTCTCGCTCTCTGCTCTCCCTCTCTCTCTCTCTAATCGCCTCTCTCTCTCTCTCCCTCCCCCTCGCCGGCCAGACACCTGGCGACGTCGCCGGTCGGCACGCGTCACCGGTCGGCACGCGTCACCGGTGAAGGGGAGCTCCACACCACGCGTCCCCACCGCCCCATTCCACCACCAAACGCCGCCACTTCGCACAGCCTCACACCATGCGTCTACGCGCCCAAAACCGGCCGTCCACCGGCCGAAAACCGACGACCCACCTCCATCCCAGCCTCCTCTATAAATTGGGTGATAATTTCTGGCCAAAATCAACCAAAAACACCACTAAATCGAAGCTGGGGTTTTGGGTTCTAGGAGTAGCCGAGCCTGGGATGAGTTCAAGGGAATTTTGGGCGTGAATTGCTACCAATTTAGTGGGTAATGAAGCGATTCCGGGTGGGTGTTCTCGCCTCCTAAGTTATTACTATTTTCGAAGTTAATTTTCAGCAGTTTGATGTTGCATGTCAAGTTAGGGCTTGTTAAATTCGTTAGAAATGACAAGAAATAAGTTATCCATGCTTAGGTTCGAATCAATTTATTGTTTCATGCCTGAAATTGAGAATCGATGTATATTCTGTGCATAAACCGTAGTCTTGCGTGAACAGTGAATTCGAATTTATATGGACATATTTAGCTTCGAATCGAGTTAATGAGTTATTGTTTAAAACGGAATTAAAATTGAAGTTAATTCAACGTATTTAGCTTCGAATCGAGTTAATGAGTTATTGTCTGAAACGGAATAAAAAGCAAAATTAATTTAACGTATTTAGCTTCGAATCGAGTTAATGAGTTATTGTTTGAAAAGGAATTAGAAACGAAGTTAGTTTGATATGTTTAGCGTCGATTCGAACCCATGAATGTAAATCATGCTTGAATTGTTAATTCGAAGTAATTTAAATGTGTTTAGCATCGATTCGAATCCATGAATGTAAATCATGCTTGAGATATTAATTCGAAATTAGTTTAACGTGTTTAGCATCGATTCAAGTTAATGAGCTAATGTATGAAAAAGAATTAATATCGAAGTTATATTAATGTGCTTAGCTTCTATTCAAGTTACTTAGCTAATATATGAAAAAGGATTAAAATCAAAGTTCTTTTAATGTCTTTAGCTTCCATTCGAATTAATTAACCAAAGCATGCAAATGAGCTAATTTTCGAGGTAAATGAAGGATGTCTGGCTCCAAATCAAGTAGCTTAGCCAATACATGTTAAACGAATTATTCTCGAAGTTATATAAACATGTTTAGGTTCGACTCGAGTTAAACTAACTAATGCATGTAAACGAATTAAATTCGAAACTATTGAAATATGTTTAGTTTTCACTCGAACCTCTGTTCTCTGTACATTCATGCTTAAGAAAGTTGCTTCGAAATGTATCGTATATGTTTAGAATCAAATTATGTTTGATTTATTGAATAAAGTGTTGTCGATTCATGAATAAATGTGGCCATATGAACGCTTGTTGTAGCGCCCCGCTGAATGGTGCTGGATGCTCAGGTAAGAACCTAAACTTCACCCTTTATTTTTATAAGCTAATAGGATAATATGTTGTGATTAATGAAACGATGAATCGAGTTGGTAGTTGGATGGGTTGAGGAAAGAATCATGAGCGTTCGAGGTCCTGTGGTACGGTGCTTGTGAGGAGGGAGTTCGGGTTGTCAATTTACCGCAATCGTGTAGATTGCGAGGCCATGTGTAGCTCATTGTGTTGTTGAAATGATTATGAAGTGTTTGAATGTGAAACGTGTGAATCCCTTTCCCCCTTTTATGTCTAAGACGCATTATGCGTGAAAGTGTGGTGATTTGACAAAGAACGTTTCTCGTGTTTTCAAACTAATAATAGCCATGATTAATAGTAAGCAATGACCTATTTTCGCTATACAAGCAGCATTTGGGAGTGAACCTGCTTGAACGGGGGAATCCCTTAAACGGTTTAGAAAAGTGTGAGTTATGTGATAAATGATTTTACCAGAAGACACAACAAAATTATTAGCCGTTATGGCCGACACGCTTTAAGTGGCTAAGATAATGTGCTGCGGACAATATGATATGATGTAATGTTAACTTAGGTGATAAGTCCGGAAAAACCCTTGAGGCCCTGACGAGGGCTAATGTAATGATCCGATATATTATATGTAGCCATCCCGGGAGTAAAAGCTTAAGCGTGAGCGTTTGGTCTCACTATGGGGTCGAGACTAGTTCTCACCCAATCAGCACCCTGTAATGATCTTATGCCGGAAGTACTTTCGTACTAAGTTAAGAAAAGCAATTGGCCCTTTGCCATTTTAAACGATTAAAAAGGAAAGGAAGTTCTTTATATGGGCCCAAAAGGCTATATGGAATGATGTATGAAAAGCTTATAAGGATCGTTACACGACCAAATGAAATGAAACTTCCTTTGAAGACTAAGACAACGTTTTCAACGAAAGAAAGAAAGCTTTCAATGAATGAGTTATGAAATGATCCTCAAGCATGTTTGAATGTGTATTCTTAGCCTATGTATTAAAGGAAAGCTTTCAATGGATGCATTATGAATGATTCTTAAGTATGGTTGAACGTGGATTCTAATCTTATGTGGCATCATTCTTATCCATAGCACGTTAAAAGTTCCATGAATGAAGGCGTCTCTTCCTAAAAGAATGAACGTTGATATGTGAATAGCATGCGGGGGTGTCATATAGCTTAATATGATGTTTAAAGGTACTTAAATGCTTGATATGTGTTTATGTGTGTGATGTGTATATCATATGAATGAAATGCCAAGAAAAGTGTATTTATGAAAAGGGATAACCTTATATACACATCATATGATTGAGGGATCATGTGTAGTTTAAATGGAGTGTTAGGAAGTTATATTATGAAAAGAAAAGATCCTTATACTTAGCCTTCGATGCTTACTCGCGTGCCTAACTGCTTGCTAGAAAAGAACTCTATCATTAAGGAACCTAGAAATATGATTGAGGGGTCGAAGTGAAGTTTATGTTTAGTGATCCTCCCATAAAGGTTCTATGAATATCTATTATGATGTAAAGTATGGAAACGTGATATGTGACTAGTAAAGATAGTATTGCTTGCAACGGTTTTGGTTTTAAGGGGGTTGGGGGACACTCACTGAGCGTGTGGTTGCTCATCCCATTACTCTTTCCCTTTTCCCCAGGTTTTCTGTCTGACGGGAAGAAGTTGAGTCAGATAAGTCCAGAAGGAACCTATTGTTGCTTACAAGGCGTCATATGTGCTCATTTAAAGGGATCTTATGTGTTTAATGAAGTCATGTAATGTACTCTTAGTTAATAAAGGTCTGTAAACGATTATTCTAGTTCATGTAATGCATATGGTATAAAAGTCGCTCTGTATGGCCGTCTGAGCCAACCATCAAGTTAGTTAGATGTCTTCTTGGTTTAATTTAGCTATGTTTTGCGATGTAAATCTTAATTCTCCGGTTTTGTTAACCATTGAGTTGTATCTTCCATTTCTTCTTTATTCATGAGTCAATCTATTTGGTGTACTCCGAGCGAGTGGCTCGTTGTGTTATGAACTCCGGCGTGTGGCCGTTGAGCTATGTTTTATATGTTTACGCTTCCGTTAATCTACAGGGACCTATTGTAAGGCGTTTAGCCTGGAAACAGTCAGTTTTCAGGGGAAACTCTGCCCGTTTCGTCCCAGGAATTAAGTAAGAAGTTAGGAAAGCGTAACGCTTCTGGCCTAGGGGCTAGGGGTGTTACATTGATGCTATCAGAGCAAAGGTCCTGCGACCATAGGCCGCAACCTGAGTCGTGCATTTTATATAGCCGCCTAGGAACACTGTATGGTTATGTGACATATGCCTGCCTTGTGTGCGAATGTGAGTTTTATGTGAATGTTCGCGCGTTTCACTAGTTAGATGCGGCTTCAGTAAGCTGAATGGTTGGATGAGAGAACCATTTGTTAAGGTATAGGCCGAGTGATTCGTATTATTGTGCATGAGATAAGTGTTAGCTCAATCGAAAGTTGTTTCGTTTATATG
The DNA here is from genome assembly GCA_029747015.1 of Carnegiea gigantea. Lineage (NCBI taxonomy): Eukaryota > Viridiplantae > Streptophyta > Magnoliopsida > Caryophyllales > Cactaceae > Carnegiea > Carnegiea gigantea. The sequence goes on along the minus strand of JAKOGI010003304.1, from coordinate 48,577 downwards.
CTTTGGTGATTTTAATCCAATGTTTAAAGAACATATGATTTGAATCGAATGATTGGAAAGCCTTAACTCTACGCTCATCTTTGCCCCTAAAATACGATTTGCTCCTCGGGCCCCATAATGAAGTGAGCAGACGTATTCAAAGGTTGGTAGAGAAAGAGCTAGAAGTAATTAAACTACTTCCTTTTGAAAGCCTAAAGACCTTGAAAGTTAAAGCCTTCCTGATTAGTGAGCTAGGGTTTTGCTTTGACATTCAAGATCTTTTAATTGTTTGGTTGAGACGTATTATTGCAACCGAAGACTCGCATTTGCTTTGCAATAATGCTTGGATTTAGCCATATGAGCGTAACTTTCTGTGTGTAATCGAATGATTTTGAGTGTCCACATGCCAAGGTGTATGCATTGCCGGATGTGTTAATGATTTGTTTGCAAGTGATTAGAGTTAGCTTTCTATGACTGAGAATCTCACTAGGTGATACCCCCCCATATGTGAATTTTGAGTTGTTTAAAGAAATTAAATGAGATTTTGATATGCTTGGATAGAAATTAAGCAATAGCAGTGCATTTCTCTTGACTATTGCATGAAAATTATCCTCATCATCTAGCGCAATGCTTGTTGTCACCTGTACAATATTCTTGATGTCCTATGTGAAATTGATAGTGTTCTTGCTATATCAAACCCCAATGCACCCAGAAAGAACAAGGTAGAGAGAGCCTGACACGCACTTTGAAATTGTATACCTCTTACTACGGTGACTGTGGTTGATACAGCAGTTGTGACATTATGTGTAATACTAAGCTCGAAAGAGCTTATATAATTACTTAGACTTGTTTTAGAGCAATCCTTGATAAGTTATATTATTGAAGAGCGAAGTAATTGGATTTCCTACTGTTAATACATACTTCAGTGTGATTATGCATACGATTGAGTTAGGTAGGCTACTTGAGTTGATCGACAGGATGGGGTAAGGGGAATTGCCTAATTGTTATATGAACTAAAGTGCCCCTATTCTTATGTTTTGTTAAAGTCGCTATTTATTCATCTACTTAGCTAGAAATCTCGTGACCATAGAAGTTACATTCACACTTGCTTGCCTTGCGTGTTCTATACCTAATCACATCGCATGCTAGCATACCCATGATCATACCTGGATGCGTGACTCCAAGGTTTATGAATGATTGTACGTGAAATGTTTGATGGCTTGGTTGATCAGTATGACATGGGATGACATGATTGAGAGTGCCACATGTAAATTGGGGAACTTCATGGAGAACCTTAGCATTGCATTTTTGTTAGTTGTTATGAATACTACCATTGATGTTATAGAGTCCTCCCATTTGCATGTTACCATGTTGCAATTATTAGTGCTAGTACTTCACGAACTTAGAGACCTATACTCATGTGAACGTGTGAATATGGGATTGTGTAGGTACCTTATAAGACTCAATGATGTGCTTAGTATACTTGTGGTCGTATCGAAATCCTCACTGCATCACTTGATCATTAAAGTGTGGAGTATGGTTGCAAATAGGGATAATTGAAATATATCATCCAACTTAAAAGAGCTATGTTGTGATATACACTTGTGATCCTTTAATAAGGTCGTAAACGGGCAGAGTTATGGGCATAAGCATGTCATCTTACTTGCATATTCTCATGATATAGGAATGTTTGTTTTGTATGTGACGCTAAGTGATGCTGTGTGATGTATCCATTACCTTGCTATAAAATAAAAGCTCTCTGGTTAAGTAACTCAGTTTTGAAATGCTTCAATTTTGTATACTAGTGAATGAGCTCGACTCGAGTCGGATTGCTATGTGACTCGATTGTTCCAATTATCTAAGTTTTGTGATTGATGATATGGCATAACCTCTGACTTGTTGCTTGCAACATGTATATCAACCGGTTTCATGTTACCTTCATTCCCGAAACTTGAGAATGTTGAATTGCTGACACTATGCAATACTATGTCATGCTATTATACTTAAACGATTCTATGTAATGCTATTATGCTTAAATGATACTATGCGGTGCTAGGTGACATTTTGTTCTTCTAAATGTGTTATAGTAGTCTCCATGTTAACCGTTGTGATCCCAAAAGTGACTTGAGTTCATGTTTTAGAATGAGACTGCTGGTGTGTGACCGTAAGATGTCATTGCCTCGATTGTCATGCATTTCGATGCCCACTTATAGATATGCATATGCATAGATTTACTGCTCGCCATGCTAACTAAGTCTAGATGATCGGAAATCTCTGTTCTTTTTCAAAACAAACTCGATATGGTTTTCCACGCCAACTCAGTTGCCCCTCTTCAATGCGATTTGCCCTCGGCGCCTAAATAGAGCGAGTAGACGCTTGAAGAGGACTGGCGAGGAGGAGACTGGATACCATAAGACATTTTCTTTTGATTTAAAAAGAAGTAGTGATTGCAAAAAGGAACCTTTTGAAAACCCACCGTGTAGATCTTACCTGCGTGCGTTCATTTTAGGAAAAACCGAACTTAGATTTGGAATTTCGAGGACGAAATTCTTTTAAGGGGGGAAGAATGTAAGACCTACCTTCGTTATTTTTACGTTAAGTTGTCTGTCTTGCTTTTACGTTATAAAATCGTATTTTTAGTAACTGTGTGAGTTTTTAACGATTAAATTCATTAAAAAGAACGATTATTTGATTAATGTTATTATCAATGTTACTTATTTATAAAATATTTGAATCAATGCTAAACCGAGTTTTTAAAATCGTTTTTCGTTTTACTTGGTTGAATCCCAAAGTTTAAACTGAAATGTTAATTGTGGGTCGTTTCAATTCGGGTTTAGCCTAACCGTTAGCGAGTACGGGACCGGAATTTAGCTGAATGTTGTTAATTGAGCCCAAAAAAAAAGGGAAAGTGAAACAAAAAGGGAAGGGGGGGAAGTCGGCCTCAAGAGCCGGAGACCCCGACCCCCTTCTCCTTCGCACGCTCTCTCTCTCTCTCTCTCTCTCTAAACGCACTCCCTTTCTCCCTCTCTCTCTCTGGGGCCATGGTCGCCGGTGGCCCTCATCGCCGACCGCCACCTGTCGCTGGCGAGAGAAGGGGGACGACCGGTCCCCTCAGCCACGCCAACCACCGCCCAAACCTCCCCACCCCTCGTCCTCCACGTCTCACGGCCAGAAACCGACCCAACCACGCATCTAACGCCTGAAAACCACCACCCACGTGCCGGATTCTGGCGAGCCACGACCCTCTCCACCTTCTCTATAAATCTGGGGGTCGAATTCGACCCCAGACAACCCCAACCGCGACCAAATCGAAGCTAGGGTGACGGGTTCTGGGAGTAGCCGAGCCTGGGATGAGTTCAAGGGAATTTTGGCGTGAATTGCTACCAATTTAGAGGGCAATGAAGCGATTCCAGGTGGGTGTTCTCGCCTCCTAAGCTATTACTAATTTCGAAAACGTTTTCAGCAGATTGATGTTGCATGTCAAGTTAGGGTTTGCTAAATGCGTTAGAAATGTCAAGAAGTGAGCTATACCTGCTTAGGTTCGATTCATGTAGTAAATGGATGCCTGAGATCGTAATTCGAAGTGAATTATATGTGTTTAGCATTAATTCGAATGCATGTAGTTAATGGATGCCTGAGATTGTAAATTGATGCGAATTATGTGCGTTTAGCTTCAATTCGAAACAATGAATGTAATTCATGCTTGAGATGTTAATTCGAAGTTAATTTAACGTGTTTAGCATCGATTCAAGTTAATTAGTTAATGCATGAAAAAGAATTAAAAACGAAGTTAATTTAACGTATTTAGCTTCGATTCGAGTTAATGAGTATTTGTTTAAAACGGAATTAAAATCGAAGTTAATTTAATGTATTTAGCTTCGATTCGAGTTAATGAGTTATTGTTTGAAAAAGAATTAAAAACGAAGTTATATTAACGTGTTTAGTGTCGATTCAAGTTAATGAGATAACGTGTGAATGAGAATTAAAATCAAAGCTGTGTTAACGTGCTTAGTTTCTATTCAAGTTATTTAGCTAATATATGAAAAAGGGTTAAAATCGAAGTTCTTTTAATGTGTTTAGCATCGAATCAAGTGGATTAGCTAATGCATGTTAAAGGAATTAATCTCGAAGTTATATAAACGTGTTTAGCTTCGATTCGAGTTAAACTAGCTAATGCATGTAAACGAATTAAATTCGAAGTTATTGAAATATGTTTAGCTTTCATTCGAACCCTTTTTAGCACATTCATGCTTAGGAAAGTTACTTCGAAATGCATCGTATATGTTTAGAATCAAATTATGTTTGATTACCAAATAAAGTGTTGTACATTTATGGATAAATGTGGCTATGCGTACGCTTGTTGTAACGTACTGCTGAACGGTGCTGGTTGCTCAGGTAAGAGCCTAAACCTCACTTCCTTTTTCATAAGCTAATATGATAATATGTTGTGATTAATAAATCGATGAATCGAGTTGGTAGTTGGATGGGTTGAGGAAAGAATCATGAGCGTTCGAGGTCTTGTGGTACGGTGCTTGTGAGGAGGGAGTTCGGGTTGTGAAATTACCGCAATCGTGTGGATTGCGAGGCCATGTGTGTCTCATTGTGTTGAAATGATTACGAAGTGTTTAAATGTGATATGTGTATTCCCTTTTCCTTGTATGTTTAAAATGTGACATGTGTGTGGAAGGGTGATGTTTTAGCAAATGACTCTTCATGTATTTTAAATGAATAATAGCCATGTCTAGTAATGAGCTATGGCCTATTTTTGCTATTCAAATAGTGTTGGGAGGAATCCCTAAAACGTTTTTAACAAAAGGGAGATGGGAATTATACGTTGAATGATTTTATTGTTTGAAACGGAAATTACTAGCCGTTATGGCCGATACGCTTTAAGTGGCTGAGATAATGTGCTGCGGACAATTTGATATGATGTAAATAATGTTAACCTAGGGGATAAGTCCGGATAAACCCTAGAGGCCCTGACGAGGGCTAATGTAATGGTCCGATATGTTATATGTAGCCATCCCGGGAGTAAGAACTTAAGCGTGAGCGTTAGGTCTCACTATGGGGTCGAGAATAGTTCTCACCCAATCAGCACCCTGTAATGATCTTATGCCAGAAGTACTTTCGTACTAAGTTAAGAAAAGCAATTGGCCCTTTGCCATTTTTAAACGATTTTAAAGGAAAGGAAGTTCTTTTTATGGGCCCAAAAGGCTATAAGGAATGATGTATGAAAAGCTTATAAGGGTCGCTACACGACCAAACGAAATGAAACTTCTTTTGAAGACTAAGAAAACGTTTTCAACGAAAGAAAGAAAGTTTTCAATGAATGAGTTATGAAATGATCCTCAAGCATGTTTGAATGTGGATTCTTAGCCTATGTATTAAAGGAAAGCTTTCAATGGATGCATTATGAATGATTCTTAAGTATGGTTGAACGTGGATTTCAATCTTATGTGGCATCATTCTTATCCATAGCAAATCTGTCTGATTTAAAGTGTATGAGATGAGAAAGAAAGTTATAGCACGTTAAAAATTCCATGAATGAAGGCGTCTCTTCCTAAAAGAATGAACGTTGATATGTGAATAGCATGCGAGGGTGTCATGTAGCATAATATGATGTTTAAAGGTACTTAAATGCTTGATATGTGTTTATGTGTATGATATGTATATTATATGAATGAACGTTGATATGTGAATAGCATGCCAGGGTGTCATATAGTTTAATATGATGTTTAAAGGTACTTAAATGCTTGATATGTGTTTATATGTGTGATATGTACATTATATGAATGAAATGCCAAGAAAAGTGTATTTATGAAAAGGGATAACCTTATATGCACATCGTATAATTGAGGGTTCATGTGTAGTTTAAATGGAGTGTTAGGAAGTTATATTATGAAAAGAAAAGATCCTTATACTTAGCCTTCGATGCTTACTCACGTCCCTAACTGCTTGCTAGTAAAGAATTCCGTCGTTGAGGAGCCTAGAAATATCACTGAGTGGTCGAAGTGAAGTTTATGTTTAGTGATCCTCCCATGAAGGTTCTATGAATATCTATTATGATAGTAAAGTATGGAAACGTGATATGTGACTAGTAAAGATAGTATTGCCGGCAACGGTTTTGGTTTTAAGGGGGTTGGGGGACACTCACTGAGCGTGTGGTTGCTCATCCCACTGCTCTTTCCCCTTTTCCCCAGGTTTTCTTTCTGACAGGAAGAAGTTGAGTCAGATAAGTCCAGAAGGAACCTACTGTTGCTTACAAGGCGTCGTATGTGCTCATTTGAAGGGATCTTACGTATCTAATGAAGTCGTGTAATGTACTCTTAGTTTATAAAGGCCTGTAAACGATTATTCTAGTGCATGTAATGCATATGGTATAAAGATCGCTCTGTATGGCCGCTTGAGCCAACCATCAAGTTAGTTAGATATCTTATTGGTTTAATTTAGCTATGTTTTGGGATGTAAATCTTAATACTCCGGTTTTGTTAACCGTTGAGTTGTATCTTCCTTTTCTTCTTTATTCATGAATCAATCAGGTTGGTGTACTCCGAGCAAGTGGCTCGTTGAGTTATGAACTCCGGCGTGTGGCCGTTGAGCTATGTTTTAAATATTTTGCGCTTCCGTTGATTTACAGGGACTTATTGTAAGGCTTTTTAGCCTGAAAATGGTAAGTTTTTAGGGAGAAACTCTGTTCGTTTCGTCCCAAGAATTAGGTAAGAAGTTAGGAAAGCGTAACGCTTCTGGCCTAGGGGCTGGGGGTGTTACATGTATCTACCTTTGGTTTGTAAGCTTTCACTCTTAATTTGAGTATTAGCCTAGACCCTCGGCAGGTACATCACCATTCCATCCACAATCACAGCCTAGACAATCCCAAAAAGTCTAGCAAACATCCCCTCTTCAAAGCAACTCCAACCGTGCAAAGTGGGAAGACAAGTCACGGCCGGGCAGAATTTTGGCACGGCCATGCCATGTCCATAGGCACGACCGTGCCACCTCAAGCCTACTTGTTTCACTTATTCAAGTCGTGCACTTCGTGGGTTTTAGCTTGGTTTTCGTCCTTCCCTTGATATACCCATCCCATCCAGCATAATAAATCACTTTTCTTGGTTTTCTCATGATTGTATTCTCCCTTGGTTTGTAAGCTTTCACTCTTAATTTGAGTTCTAACTTGGACCCTCGGCAGATACATCACTTTCTAGGATGCAGAAATGAATCACCACCTAGAGGAGTTTAGGAAACTAGAACACCACTTGAGTTTGCCAACACTGAAGATATAGAACTAGATTTTCTCACACACTTTGAAAGAACGCTTCAAAGCTGAATTGTATTTCTTAAACTCAAATGTAATTGGTTTTCTGCCCCAAACAACTCGACGCTATGGCCTTATATAGGGCTGGCCTTACACTTGAAAAGATACGAACACACTTATGAATAGACACTATTGAAAAGAAAGCAAAATACAAGGAACTAAAAAGGAAAACATGCACACGGCTAAGTGAACCATGCATCTAACTTAATGATGCTTGAGTGAAATGAACCCATCAGCTTGGGGGTAATGTTCCCACTTGAAAAGACATATCTCAGCCTTGGGAGAAAGGGGGAATGTAGCTTGAGCAAAGGGGGATGCAGCAACCAGCTTTAGGAGTGAAGATGCATGTATGCATATTCCGGCTATTAAATGCGTTCACACCTGCAGCAAGTCCAACTTCCAGGAGGCATATCTCTCTGAATACAAAACCAAATTCGATGATCGTGGGCTTGTTGGAAAGCCTAGGATGTCTAGTTTCTAGGGAATCCAATTTTATTGCAATTGGACCAGCCGATCAAACGTTATGGCCCAAATAGTGAAGGCTGTCCAAACTGTCCTGTGCCAAGATACCGTGTGCTTCTGGGCTGAACTTGACCAACCAAATGAACTCCAATTTAAGCATGGTTGGTCTTGTTAGAAAACTCATTTCTTAGGCTTGATTAATGCAAGGACCATCAGAATTTTGGCCCATTACATTTTGCTGCAAAAGGGTAACAAAAATCGGGTGTGAGGAGGATGAACTAGGCGTGAACTCACAAGACAAGTTCACAGCTTTCTTGCACAAAATAGCTAACTCCTTGACTTCTTTGAGCTTTGTGGGATCTTCCTTGACCTGAGTAGGAGCAGTAGGAGAGTGGACAAGTTGGTCTCCATTGATGTATATGTGGGTGGTAAGTGAACCAAATCAAACTCAAATAAACCCAAATAAGAATTGAACCAAATTAAAGAGAAAATGGAAGGTTGATTGAGATGGAATGAAAATAATAACAAAAAAGAACAAAGGATAAACAAGCCCTTGCACTTGAGATAATCCTTCGCGGAGCCACTCAAGGACTTGATCTTGGGCAAATCCTCTTGTCTTCACCAAGGAATCACTCCAATTGGAAAAGAAAAGAGAACCTAGAACACCGCTTGAACTTGCCAAAATTCAAGATATAGAATTAGGGATTTGGAATACTTTTGAGAATCACACTCAAAGGTAATTGTATTTCACTTTGGGAAAGCTTACCACTCTAAATTGAGAAACACTTCACACCCCCACTATATATAGGCAACAACAAGACAAGCAAAAGGCACAAACTCCTAACAATTTAAAGCTAGAAAATTGAAAAGACTTAGGAAAAATAAAAAGACACAACTTAAAGGAATGGGGGAGGTTACAATGAACATTCCAGACTTCCTATCAGCTGAAGAAATCCATCCAAGTGGTGCATGATGTCAGCAAGGTGATGTCATGTAACCTATGTCTCTTCACTTGCCCAGCATTAACTCCATGCAGCAGCCTTCACTTCAACTGAGCATTTCTCTCAGCTCACACGTCCAAATAAGGTGATTTTGGGCTTGTTGGAAATCCCTGGAAATCTATTTTCCAGAATGGGCTCATTTGCTCAATTTGGATAAGTAGATCAAAAGTTATGGTCCGAACATTACACCTATATCAGAACTGGACTGGAGCAGGACAACTTCCCGTTGAGTGCTTCCGCAGGGATGAATCGGGCACCAATTCTTCCGGAAGGAATATGAGTTTTATCCAGATTTTTGCCACTTGCTTGACTTCTTCATGGTGTCTAAAGTCCTTGAACTCACATAATGAGAGAAAATATGAGAGTTCCCATGCACGCTCTTGTTTGACACTTTTCTTCTTGGAAGTTGACCTTAAATAAAAATGATGCATATGGGAATATGCATCATACTCCCCCGGTGGTTTTGAGTTTGTCCTCAAACTCAAAGGGTTAGCAAGCCTCTCAAGAAAGGGGTCACGCTCACAATATGGGAGCTTTTGGGAAAGGAGGTCACAGGGCATCACCTCTAGAGAGATATAGAAGAGGGTGAGGGGAGGATGATAAAACGGGTCATACCTGGTGAGGAGAAGAGGCGGAAGTGGGAAATCTTCTTTGGGGCAAGGGTTTGGGAAGGATGAATGAGGGTTAAGGCTTGTCGGTCCTTTTGTGGCTTGGGGCTTTGGCACGATGGAATAAGGGTCAAGGTGATTTTCTTCTCATCTTTAATAAAGGAGTAGGTGTTGAGGCGCCCATGATGAATTACATGGCGATCAAACATCCATGGTCTACCCAATAATATATGGCAAGCATCCATGGGGACTATATCACACCAAATCTCATCTTTATAGTTTTTCCCAATTGAAAAGGAAACAAGACAACGGTGAGTAATTTGCAAACCTTTGCCTTGATTCAACCATTGTATTGTGTAGGGATTTGGACCAGGAGAGACTTGCAGCTTGAGTTTGTCCACCATAGTCTTTGAGGCAACGTTAGCACAACTACCTCCATCAATGATAAGGGAACAAACCTTGTCTCCTACGGTACACCTGGTGTGAAAAATGGCTTGTCTTTGCTCCATGTCCTTTTGGGTGGCAATTCCACTCAAGGCCCGGCGGATAACAAGCAACTCTCCTTCATCGGGGCCTTCTTCAACTTCTTCCAAGCTTCCTTCTTCATAGTGCTCTCCTTCTTCTTCGTCATAGGCATGTTCATCACATGCTTCTTGGTACTTCGCTAGGGAAACGATCCTCTTGTTTGGACACTCAGATGCATAGTGTCCCATACCTTGGCACCGAAAGCAACGAACCTTGTCTTTAGATTTGGGATCTTGTGTGGAGGGTTTTGGAGGGGTTGGAGTGGTGTTTTTGGTTTGTGGTGGCAGGGGATTTTGTGGACGAGGAGGGTAGTACGGAAGCCTTTGTGTGGGGTAAGGACGAGAGAGAGGCTTGGAAAGGATACTCTTTCCATTTGATTTCTTTTGTTGTTCTACCTTGTAGGCTAGAGAACTCAAGTCATCAAGGGATGAATATGGTTGCAACTCAACAATATGAGCAATAGACTCATCAAGTCCGGTTAAGTATCTTACCAAGGTTTGAGAGTCCTCTTCTTTCAAGTCGCATTTGAGAAGGAGTTGTTCAAACTCCCGAGTGTATTCTTCCACACTCTTGGATCCTTGCTTGAGGCGGTGGAGTTTCAGATAATTATCTTGCACATAGTGTGAGGGAAGAAACTTGCCTTGAGTTTTTCTTTCATTTTGGCCCACGTTCTAATTTTCCCTTTCCCATTTCTTGCTCTTTTCGCTCCAAGGTTAGCCCGCCAGATTGAAGCATATTTGCGGAGTTTAAGGGCTACGAGTTTTACCTTCTTGTCCTCCGGGATGTCCTCATATTCAAAGATCCTCTCAATGGTGTGCAACCAATCGAGAAATAAGTCCGGCTCAAGTTGGCCTTCAAATTCGGGGATGTCAATTCGGACACCACCAATATTGCCTCCTTGCCTTCGTCTCCTTGGGGCTTCTTCGTCACTAGAATTGGCTCGGGATTGAAGGACTTCTTCTTCCGATTCGACCACCGGTTCATGATGATGAGAGGGAGTGGGGCTATGAACCCACCTTCGTTTTTCCTCCAAAAGTTGCCCAAGTTGAGTTCGAAGATAAGTGACTTGAGCTTCTAACTTTTCCACACGTGCTTGGTCGCTTCTTGTGGACTTTGTAGACATGTTGGAGATGCTTTGAAGGAAGAATATGCAGCAGGGAAGGTGGCACGGTCGTGCAAGGGGGCACGGGCAGGCCGTGCTATGCTTCGACTTGAGGAAATGCAGAAAAGTAGGGTGGCACGGTCGTGCTGGTAGGCACGGGGCCACCGTGCTGCGTCTCGACTTGAAGATTTCTGGAAAATGAATATGGCACGGTCGTGTGGTATGGCACGGGGGCACCGTGCGAAATGTCTGGCCTGTGGACACTGGATGTTCACGGTTTTTTTTTTTTTAAAATGTATTTGGGTGTGATGTGGGTCACTTTAAAACCTTTGCTCTGATACCAATTGATGTATATGTGGGTGGTAAGTGAACCAAATCAAACTCAAATAAAGCCAAATAAGAATTGAACCAAAGTAAAGAGAAAATGGAAGGTTGATTGAGATGGAATGAAAATAATAACAAAAAAGAACAAAGGATAAACAAGACCTTGCACTTGAGATAATCTTTCGCAGAGCCACTCAAGGACTTGATCTTGGGCAAATCCTCTCGTCTTCACCAAGGAATCACTCCAATTGGAAAAGAAAAGAGAACCTAGAACGCCACTTGAACTTGCCAAAATTCAAGATATAGAACTAAGGATTTTTTTTGGACACAAATGAGAATCACTCTCAAGGTGTTTGTACTACTCTTGGAAAAGCTTACAACTCTGAATTGAGAAACACTTCACACCCCCACTATATATAGGCAACAACAAGACAAGCAAAAGACACAAACTCCTAACAATTTAAAGCTAAAAAATTGAAAAGACTTAGGAAAAATAAAAAGACACAACTTAAAGGGATGGGGGAGGTTACAATGAACATTCCAGACTTCCTATCAGCTGAAGAAATCCATCCAAGTCGTGCATGATGTCAGCAAGGTGATGTCATGTAACCCATGTCTCTTCACTTGCCCAGCATTAACTCCATGCAGCAGCCTTCACTTCAACTGAGCATTTCTCTCAGCTCACACGTCCAAATAAGGTGATTTTGGGCTTGTTGGATGATGGAGGTCCATCTCCTAACATGATCCATGGCCATCAAGGGAGCCCAAAAGGTCCAAACCTCATGTCCAAGATGCAAGAAATCAACCTAAGGGAACAAGGAAATTATTTCCTCAAAACTGGAATTTCAGGTGTGCACAAACCCGGTTTTGTGCACGTTATTTCCTAAACTTCCCAAGGCTAAAATGGGGTTGCAGGAAGCCTAAGTTTAAGTTCAAGATGTGCTCTTTCCATCAAGACCTCTTGCAAGTCATTTGGAGTTCATTTGATACCTCAAAACCTCAAGCAAAGTCAATCACTACATCCTGGCGCTGAACTGGGCAGGGCTGAAACAAGAGGTTGTTTGGTGGCCCATTTCTCTTCTATTTGGGTTGAAACTTTTATGGTTTGAAAGTACTTTAAAAATATTATCAAGTGACCATAAAAAACCTCGGCCAAATTACACTCATGAGGAGCTATTAACCACCAAAACAAGGGAAGAAACACCCTTTTAACCGGGTAATGGGGCAGCCGGGTACAAGAGAGAAGAGTGAGGTGTTTTATTGCTCTAACCTATGCTTAGCCACTTGCAAGAGTCATCATGAAGGGTACTTAGCTGCTAAGAAGCTTCCATTCACCCCTAGGCCGACACATCATCCTCAAGATTAGCATTGAAGAGGTGTCAAGTGGAGGATGCATCTACCCTTTTTTGCTTTGATTTGATCTTTGTATTTTTGCCTAGTTTAGCTTGTAGTGCAACCTAAGGCCTATGCTTGTACTTGAAAAGCTTGTATTAATACCCCCCCAAGGCTTGGCCGGCCACACTCAAGCTTGTTTATTGAATGAAAGTTGAGCTTTGCTCCTTTGAATCCTCAAACTCTCTTCTAGCTTATCTCATCTTTGGCCAAGTTGAGTGGTGATCTAGTAAGAGTCTTAACTTCCTTCTTGGTGGTGTTTCTGTATCCAAGAGGTTGTTAAGGGCCCTAACATCAAACCTTGGTGGTGTTTCTGTATCCAAGGTAGGTGTTAGTTTCGGTTCTATCCTTCCCAACTCAAGGTGAGTTTGTGAATTCAAAGTTGCCTTGTTGTTTCCTCCCATTGCTTTCATCCCACCCTCGTTCCTATCCTCTTGGGTTTTCCTTGAGGATACATCATATTTGGTATCAGAGCTAAGGCTTCCCTAGGCCCAAGCTTGCTGCCCAGCACCCTTCCAAACACCCCAAACACATTCCCCCTCAAAAAACACCAAACCGTGCTCCACGGTTTTTTTCACCATCCAGAAAATCGGCACGGTCAGCCCGTGCCAAAGAGCACGACCGTGCCACCCTCACATTCCAGCCACACTTCCTTTTTCCATCCACACCCAGTACTTCAGCACGGCCACCCCGTGCCATGTCGCACGACCGTGCCACCCCTTTTCCAGCAACATCTCAACTTCACTCCCGTCCAGAACCAGAGCACGGCCGCCCCGTGCCTCACAGCACGCCCGTGCCACATTCTGATGCGTGCTAGGCTAGCACTTCGGACACTACTAACACTCAACACACTTGGATATGAATTGGCCTAAAGGTTAAAGCCACCAGCCAAAGCTAAAGGATTCACCACCAATCTTCGTAAAGCAAACGCACCGGAAGAGAGGATAAAGAATCACTCCTAAACACCACCAATGAAGGATAAAGTAGAGGAGATTTGAGATTTGCTTAAGCTAGCAAAGAAAACTTTTCATTTTTTCATTCCAAAAGTTAGTAAACATTCAGCTTTGGCCGAGTATATCCGGCCTTCACAACAAGATCAAGGGCCAAGATTTAACTAGCTAAATCAAGCAACCTAGTCTAGCTAATACAAGGCCTAAATTCAGCATCTCTTGTGATGTAGATGTGGGGGGCAAGTGAACCAAATCAAACTCCAACTCAAATAAGCCAAATTGGAAAGAGAAATGAAAGATGGATGAGATGGATGAAGAACTTCACTACACAAGAAAAAGGGATAGAACAAGATCTTGTAATTGAGATAATCCTTCACGGAGCCACTTAATGACTTGACCTTGGGCTAATTCTCTTGTCTTAACCAAGGAATCACTCCAATATGTTGGAAAAGGAAGAGAACCTAGTACAAACCACTTGAATTATCAAAACATTCAAGATATTAGAGAAATAGAATTTTTTGAAGACACAATGAGAATCACTCTCAAAGGTGCTTTAACTTTGGAAAATCTCTTACCCCCCCCCAATGCTGAATGAATCGTTCACAAGCCCCTCCCCCTTTTTATAGGACTCAGCAAAGACAATCAAAGACCTAAATAACTCCTAACAATTAAAACTAGCTAATGAAAAGTCTAAGAGAAATGAAAAGACTCATCATAAAAGGGGTGGGGGAGGTTACAAGGAATATTCTAGGATTTTTGCAGCTGATTACATCAATCTAGAAGCATCTAAAACGTGCACAATATCAGCCACACAAGTATATGTAACCGAAGACTCTTAATATTCCCAGCATTAATCCTTGCAACTGCCTCAACTTCAACAGAGCATAACTTCCAGAATACTCGGCCAAATCACGCGTTTTGGGGCTTGTTAGAAAGCCCTGGAAGTCTATTTTCCAGAATGGGCTCATTTGCTCAATTTGGATAAGCGGGTTGAAAGTTATGGCCCAAACAATGCACCTATCTCAGACTGGACTGGATTAGCATAACGTATCTTTGAGTGATATTTTGCCCAATCAAATGATGTCCAAATTAAATAAAATTGGGCTTATTTTAAAGCTGACATCCTAAGCTTCAAAAGCACATGGGCCCTCAAGTTGTGGGTCCACTTGAGCTTGTCCAAAAGTGGTCACAAAAATCGGGTTCCACAGGGATGAATTCGGCACCAAATTTCTAGCAAAGCTTAACCTCTTTTTGACCTCTCCATAGTGTCGTGAGTTTGAACTCACGTAAGAAGACAAAATAGACACACATTTCCATGCATGATCGTCTTGACCCTTTTCTTCTTTGAAATTGGACTGAATAAAAATTGATGCATACGGAAAATATGCCATTCATACTCCCCTTGGTTGTTTTGGTTTGTCCTCAAACTCAAAGGATGGCAAGCTTCTTTCATAAAGGGAGGCATGCTTATGATAATGGGAGCTCTTGTAGGAATGGCCAAAAGGGCATCATTTGTAGTGGCATAGAGGAGTGGGTGAGGAAAGGACATCCAAGGAGGACTGTCTTTGGGTTGGAGATGGAATAAGGTCAAAAGCAGCACTTGAAAGCAATATGCACAGAGGTTTGATAAAAGTGGGTAGTGAAGGTTGAAAAACTAAGGTGAGATTCGGTGGGGGAAAGAGAGGGAGAATAGCTCATTTGTGGGCTTTATTGGGTTTGAGGATTTGGGAAGGTTGAATGGGGGTTAATGTGATTTTTGTGGGAAAGATAGGATATGGTCTTGCTCCTTTAAATTGAAATGAATATTTGCATGCTCTTCTTCAATTTCGTTTGGCTTTTGAGAAACCTTCTCTAAGTGAAGTATTTCTTCTTTTTCAACCTTGAGTTCAATTTCTTCTTCAAGGCTTTCCTCCTGATCGTTCTCCCCCTTTTCTTCCTCCGTGGCTACTTCCCATTCGGCGATGGTGATGAATTCCTTATTGGGGCAGCCCGTAGGTGTGTGACTAAAGCCTTGACACTTAGAACACCTCCTAAGGTTCAAAGGGTCGGGGTTAGGTCGATCTGCAAGGGCTTAGCTTGTTTGTGGAGTTTGCTTCTTTTGTGGAGTGGAAGGGGCTAAAAATGTGGGTTGAGGGGATGGAATTGAGCTTCCCTTGTTGAAAGAGAGGGTTTTAGAAGAGGAATCAAAGTTGTTTACCTCAAAGGCAAGTAAAGGATGGTTGTGTAAGTAAGAGGTTGGAGCGAAAGTATCCATAATTTACCTCTTAACTGTAACCATGTTGTGATCTTACTTGTCCTCTCTTCTTCCTCTTAACTTGTACTTTTCCCACCCTTCAAGCGCTGGCCTCGGAGCTTCTCGATAACCACCTTAAACTTCTCTTGCTCGTCAATATTGTAGCGATTGAAACTTGATCCACTTTGGAATCCAGTAAGGGGGAAATCTTCTTTTTGGCACGAAACTTTGGAGTTTCAAGGATGACCCATCTCCTTTCAATCAAAGCAATCTCTTTTCTCAAGTTCCCGAGAGAAATCATGATGGATGAATGCTTAAGGGTTCTTTGTGGGTTATGTGTTTAGGCTAGAAAAAGGCCGTTTTGGAGAAGAGGAGGGAGGGCACGGTCGTGCAAGGGGGCACGGGCAGGCCGTGCTATGCTTCGACGTGAGGAAATGCAGAAAATTATAGTGGCACGGTCGTGCTAGGTGGCACTGGGGCACCGTGCTGCTTCTCTGGTCTTCGAGACCGGGTTTGCCGGTTTGTGCCTTTTTTTTTTGTTTGTATTTTGGCTTTGGATGTGTTTGGGATGATGTGGGTCACTTAAAAACCTTGGGCTCTGATACCAATTGAGTATATGTGGGGGGGCAAGTGAACCAAATCACACTCCAACTCAAATAAGCCAAATTGGAAAGAGAAATGAAAGATGGATGAGATGGATGAAGAACTTCACTACACAAGAAAAAGGGATAGAACAAGATCTTGTAATTGAGATAATCCTTCACGGAGCCACTCCATGACTTGACCTTGGGCTAATTCTCTTGTCTTAACAAGAATTCACTCCAATTGGAAAAGAAGGAGAACCTAGAACACCACTGGAATTAGACAAATTCGAATAGAATAGGAATTTGAGGACACAAAATGAGCAATCACTCTCAAAGGTTGCTTGTATACTTGGAAATCTCGTACAATGCTGAATGAATAGCTCACACGCCCCTCCCCTTTTTATAGGACTCAGCAAAAGACAATCAAAGGACCAAATAAATCCTAACAATTAAAACTAGCTAATGAAAAAGTCTAAGAAAAATGAAAAGACTCATCATAAAAGGGGTGGGGAGGTTACAAGGAATATTCTAGGATTTTTGCAGCTGATTACATCAATCTAGAAGCATCTAAAACGTGCACAATATCAGCCACACAAGTATATGTAACCGAAGACTCGTCATATTCCCAGCATTAATCCTTGCAACTGCCTCAACTTCAACAGAGCATAACTTCCAGAATACGCGGCCAAATCACGCGTTCTTGGGCTTGTTAGAAAGCCCAGGAAGTCTATTTTCCAGAATGGGCTCATTTGCTCAATTTGGATAAGCGGTTTGAAAGTTATGGCCCAAACAATGCACCTATCTCAGACTGGACTGGATCAGCATAAACTCTCTTTGAGTGGATTATTTTGCCCCCAATAAATGATGTCCAAATTAAACAAACTTGGGCTTGGTGAAAGATGAAATCTTAAGCTTCAAAAGCACATGGGCCCTCCAAGTTGTGGGTCCTGAGCTTGTCCAAAAGTGGTCAAAAAATCGGGTTCGCAAGTAGGGATGCATTCGGCACCAAATTTCTAGCAAAGTTTAACCTCTTTTGACCTCTCCATAGTGTTGCGTCGGTCGCGAGTCTTTGAACTCACTTTAAGAAGACCAAATAGACACATTTCCATGCATGATCTTCTTTGACCCTTTTCTTCTTTGAAATTGGACTTGAATAAAAATGATGCATACGGAAATATGCATCATCTTGGATGTTTGACACCTAATACAAGTGTTAATCTCAATGTTTGAGGTGTCTAACATGTGTTACACTTAAGTACAACTAATGAAAGCTTTGATAAGATGAAAACCAAGTCAAAACAGCAAGGACAGCCGGCTGATCACCTAAAACAGCAAAGGACAGCTTGTTTTGGTCCCTTGGATAAAAGGGTATTTTCTTCCTTGCTTACCCGGATAATAGCTGTACCTTGGGTGGCTGAATCTGAGGTTTTGAGGGTTCATTTGATAAACATTTAGACACCCTTTCATGCCCTTAGGTGTCCCCAAAGAGTCCTCAAAAGATGGGAACAAACGGAGCTCATTTCGGACCAGATCATAGGCTGAATTCCAGGACTGTCCAGTTTTGCACGGTTTGAAAGATTAGGCTGGTTGACTAGGCAAATGATATCAAAATGCTTTGGAACTTGCTTCATTGGAAAGATAAGACCTGAAACTTAAAGTTAGGCTTTAAACTGTTCAGTTAAATCAGGTTGCTCTTGGGTAATAGAGGGCCAGAAGTTGACCCATGTGCGCGGCTGTACTGGCCAGTTTGCAGGTCTGAAATGTTTGGATGATTTGAACCCCCAAATGGCCTCCTTTTCACTTGCAACTTGATTTATATGAAAGATCACATCCTAAACTTAAAGGAAGGCCAGAAATATCTCGACCAAAGGCCTGCCAAGGCAAGCCAAAAATCACCTCAAACTTCAGTCAGGTGCTGTGTGGCTGAAACTGGATACCCGGTTGCATCTTTAGCCAAAAGTTATCAACCTAGGACATTTACAAGCTAAATAAAAGCTTTATAAAGGACTTAGGTTGTCAACCCAAAAGTGTAAAGTGCTTCCAAAACCCTGGTAAGAGGAAAAATGCCTTGAACATGCAAAAGAAACGGCCACTGCCCGGGTTGTTCTAAGGAACCGAATTGGACTGTTTTTGGGTGGAACCCTTTGCTAGGCTTCTACAAGGAGCTTGGACTAGCTTGGCTTGGGACTAGGGGTCCAAGAGAGTAAGGACCTTCCCAAGGGAGCTTGTAGGTCAAACTGAATACCTTGACAATAGGGATCCGAATGGAGTTGTTGAACAAGGACATGCTCTTGTAGACTAGAACTTCGTGGTTGGTGCGTATCATCCTCTCCCTCCTCAAGAGGATTTGCCCTCAAATCCTCAAGGTTCAAGTCATCCTCGATGTAAGGGCTCAGATCCCCTACATTGAAGGTGGCCGAAACCCCCATTTCACCGGGCAACTCTAGCTTGTAAGCGTTTGGACCAACCTTAGAAATCACCTTGAATGGGCCATCTCCCCTTGACATGAGCTTGTTTTTCCTTCTTGAGGGGAACCTTTCCTTTCTAAGGTGGAGCCATACCAAGTCTCCGGGTTGAAATTCCATGCCCTTGCGGTTCTTATTGGCTTTGTTCTTGTAAGCTTCATTAACCTTCTCAATGTGAGCCCTAATCCGTTCATGTAGACTTTGCATCTCCTTGGCTCGTTCTTTCGCTTCAAAGCTCACCTTGCAATCCATGGGGAGAGGTAGAAGATCAATGGGAGTTAGGGGATTAACCCCATACAAAGCCTCAAATGGTGACATGCCCGTGGCCCTAACCGGTGTGCGGTTGTAGGCAAACTCCGCATGGGCTAGCTTGATGTCCCACGCTCTCAAATTTTTGTGAACCAATGTCCTAAGGAGGGTAGAAAGGGTTCTATTTGTCACCTCCGTTTGGCCATCGGTTTGAGGATGACAAGTGGTACTATAGAGGAGCTTAGTACCCAAGAGATGCCATAAACTCCTCCAAAAGTGAGAGAGAAATTTTGTGTCTCGGTCACTCACAATTGTTTTGGGAACACCATGAAGCCGAATCACCTCTTTCATGTAAAGATCCGCAATGTGGGAAGCATCATCGGTCTTGTGGCATGCTATGAAGTGTGCCATCTTTGAGAATCGATCCACAACCACCATGACCGAATCCTTGCCCCTTTGTGTCCTAGGCAAGGCCACAATGAAATCCATGCTCACATCTTCCCACGGCCTAAGAGGCACGGGCAGGGGACAATAGAGCCCTTGGTGAAATTGACTCTTGGCTTGGTGGCAAATAGCACATCTTGAAACGACCTTGTGCACGTCCTCTCCCATCTTGGGCCAAAAGAAGTGTTCCCTTAGAATGTCTAAGGTCTTGTTGATCCCAAAATGACCAGCAAGTGAGCCCCCATGAGCTTCTCTCACTAGGAGTTCTCTAAAAGGGCAAGAAGGAATGCAAAGCTTGTTACCCTTAAAGAGAAATCCTTCTTGAATTTGGTAGGGACCGTGAGTAGGAGGGGACTTAAACAAGTCCTTGAAAGTTGAATCTTCCTCATAGTAAGCTTGAATAGCTTGAAATCCGAGTAGCTTTGCCCCTAGAAGTGAGATCAAGGCATACTTCCTTGAGAGTGCATCGGCTACCACATTCTCACAACCCCTTTTGTGTTTGGTGGAAAAGGAAAAGGCTTGTAAAAACTCAACCCATTTAGCATGCCTAAAATTGAGTTTAGGCTGCCCACTAAGGAACTTTAAAGCTTGGTGGTCCGAATGTAATACAAAGGGCTTAGGTTTCAAGTAGTGATTCCAATGATGCAAAGCCCGGACTATGGCGTAAAACTCTTTGTCATATGTTGAATAATTGAGTTTGGGGCCACTCAATTTCTCACTAAAATAGGCCAAAGGCTTTTTGAGTTGAGTAAGAACGGCTCCTATCCCTACTCCACTTGCATCACACTCCACCTCAAACAACTCTTCAAAGTTTGGAAGGGCTAAAACCGGGGCCTCACCCAACTTGAGCTTGATTGTTTCAAAGGACTTTTGGGCCGAGGGGGTCCAAACAAAAGTACCTTTCTTCATACATTCCGTGAGGGGTGCCATGATGGAACTAAAATCCTTTATGAATCTTCTATAGAAGGAGGCTAGGCCATGAAAGCTTCGTACGGCCGTAATGGAGGTGGGAACCGGCCAAGATTGGATGGCTTCCACCTTGGATTCATCCACTTGGATTCCTTTACTTGAGACAACATAACCAAGGAAAACAACCCTTGGTACAAAGAATTCACATTTTTCAAGCTTGCCATACAATCTTTGTTCACGTAGAGTAGTGAACACCTTCCTTAGATGTAGAATATGATCGGTTTCATTCTTGCTATACACAAGAATGTCATCAAAGTAAACCACAACGAAGTCACCAATAAAGGGCCTTAGTACTTCATTCATCAATCTCATGAAAGTACTAGGTGCATTTGAGAGTCCGAATGGCATGACTAGCCACTCATATAGCCCTTGCTTGGTTTTGAAAGCGGTCTTCCACTCATCCCCCTCTTTCATCCGAATTTGGTGGTATCCGCTCCTTAAATCAATCTTTGAGAAGATCCTTGAACCATGTAGCTCATCTAACATGTCATCAAGCCTAGGAATTGGGTACCTATACTTGATGGTGATGTTGTTGATGGCCCTACTATCAATGCACATCCTCCAAGTCCCATCTTTCTTTGGAACTAATAAGGCCGGAACGGAACAAGGACTCATACTTGGCCTCACATAACCTTGGCCCACCAATTCTTGCACTTGCTTTTGGAGTTCCTTGGTTTCGGTGGGGTTACATCTATAGGCCGGTTTATTGGGTAGAGGGGCACCGGGAATTAAATCGATTTGGTGCTCTATGCCCCTTAAAGGAGGAAGACCGGGAGGTAGATTTTGAGGGAAAACATCCTCAAACTCTTGGATTAAGGGGATGGCCGAGGGGTGTAGGTTTTTTTGTGGGGGATTCTGTGGGGTTTCAACAAAGAGAATCATGTACACGGTCTTTCCTTTCTCAAGGGCCCTTTCAACTCGCCCTTCACTCACTAGCAAGGTTAGGTCTTTTGGCTTTGTCTCTCCACTCTTGGGTTTGTGTTTATGTGTTTGGTTTGGGGGTAGAGGGGCTAATGTCACGGTTTTCCCTTTAAGCCTAAAGGAATAAGTATTAGCTTGACCGTGATGGGTAGCATCCTTGTCGAATTGCCAAGGCCTCCCAAGGAGCAAATGGCAAGCGTCCATGGGTAAAACGTCACAAACAACCTCGTCTTGATAGCCACCAATGGAGAAAGGGACTAGAACTTGCTTACTAACCGTTACTTCACTCCCCTTTTTGAGCCATTGTAGGGTGTATGGCCTTGGGTGAGGAATGGTAGTAAGGTTAAGCTTGGTAACCATTTCATGGGAAGCCACATTAGTGCAACTCCCTCCATCAATGATCAAGTTGCACACTTTGTTCAAGACTTTACATCTTGAATGGAAAATTTGTTCTCTTTGATTGGAGTCCGAAATGGCCTCCTTAGTGTGCAAAACCCTCTTGATCATAAGAACATCCCCTTCCTCGGGTTGATAGGTGGGGTCTTCTTCGTCCTCAAGGATCTCTTCTTCACTTTCATCACTTTCGACCTCCATGTGACCGAGCTCATCAATTTCCTTAATAGTAAGGACTCTTCGATTTGGACAATCCGCTTGAAAGTGCCCAAAACCATGGCACTTGAAACATTTCTTTTGGCTTTTGAGTCCCTCCTTTAGAACTTCTTTTCCTTTCTCTTGGTTGTGGGGGGTCTTGGGAGGGTATTTCGGTTTGAAGGGTGGGAAGGACTTAGGGGTGGCCGTGGGCTTTAAGGGGGTAGAAACAAAGGGGCGTTTGGATTTGAGTTGTTTTTCTACCTTCACGGCCAATTTGCAAGCATCCTCAAAGGTCCAAAAGGGTTGAAGTTCGACCCGCTCAAGGATAGGTGGAGATAGACCTTTTAGGAACCTTGCGATGGTTTGCTCGGGTTCCTCCCTCAATGAACATCGAATTTGGAGGTGTTCAAACTCTCGAATATACTCCTCAACCCTCATACTTCCTTGTTGAAGAGAAGTAACCCTCAAGTATAATTCTTGCTTATAAGTGGAAGGCAAGATTCGTTTGTCCATGTACTTCTTTAACTTAATCCAAGTGTTGATCTTGGATTTTCCCTCTAAGGCTCTCGTCCTCTTCAAGTTCTCATACCATAGAGATGCGTATGATTTGAGCTTCAACACGGCAAGTTTAAAGGCTTTCTCACTAGAATAACCCTTAATCTCAATGATCCTCTCCAAAGCTTGAACCCATTCTAAGTAATCTTCGGGTCTCAAACTTCCATCAAACTCGGGTGCCTCAATCTTCAAGTCATTGAGTTCATCTTGTTGTATCCTCCTCCTCCTCGGCCTTCTCCCTCCCATAGAAGAGTCACTCTCAAGAGGAGAGTCAAAATCAAGGTCATTAGGAAGGTCCCGGGGGGGTTCTCGTTCTTGTCTTCTCGGTTGGGCCACGAGTTGTTGGAGTTGTGTAGTGAGGGTTCTTATGCTTTCTTGCATCTCAAGGATGGCTCTATCCCTCCTCATTTCGTGAGCTTGTTCTAGAGTCATACCTCTAGGAACTCTCACCGGTTCCCTTAAAGGGGCGTCTTGAGGTGAGGAAGAAGGATCTCCCCTTTCGGCCATGTTTTGGTAAAGGAGTGGAGAAACGGTTGGGGCTATTTGTGGAGCTTGGTTTTTTTTTTTTTTGTAGCTAGGATTCGTGTTTGGGCTAGGAGGGTTCTTTGTGGATTCAAGGGGAACGTGAGAAGTGAATTCAAGGAGGGGAGAAACGAAAAAGAATCAAGGAGAAGAGAAGAGGAGCTTACGGCAATCAAAACCAACTCACCAAGAATCGAAGTTGGGCTCTGATACCAGTTGATGCGTGCTAGGCTAGCACTTCGGACACTACTAACACTCAACACACTTGGATATGAATTGGCCTAAAGGTTAAAACCACCAGCCAAAGCTAAAGGATTCACCACCAATCTTCGTAAAGCAAACGCACCGGAAGAGAGGATAAAGAATCACTCCTAAACACCACCAATGAAGGATAAAGTAGAGGAGATTTGAGATTTGCTTAAGCTAGCAAAGAAAACTTTTCATTTTCATTCCAAAAGTTAGTAAACATTCAGCTTTGGCCGAGTATATCCGGCCTTCACAACAAGATCAAGGGCCAAGGTTTAACTAGCTAAATCAAGCAACCTAGTCTAGCTAATACAAGGCCTAAATTCAGCATCTCTTGGATGTTTGACACCTAATACAAGTGTTAATCTCAATGTTTGAGGTGTCTAACATGTGTTACACTTAAGTACAACTAATGAAAGCTTTGATAAGATGAAAAACAAGTCAAAACAGCAAGGACAGCCGGCTGATCACCTAAAACAGCAAAGGACAGCTTGTTTTGGTCCCTTGGATAAAAGGGTATTTTCTTCCTTGCTTGCCCGGATAATAGCTGTACCTTGGGTGGCTGAATCTGAGGTTTTGAGGGTTCATTTGATAAACATTTAGACACCCTTTCATGCCCTTAGGTGTCCCCAAAGAGTCCTCAAAAGATGGGAACAAACGGAGCTCATTTCGGACCAGATCATAGGCTGAATTCCAGGACTGTCCAGTTTTGCACGGTTTGAAAGATTAGGCTGGTTGACTAGGCAAATGATGTCAAAATGCTTTGGAACTTGCTTCATTGGAAAGATAAGACTGAAACTTAAAGTTAGGCTTTAAACCGTTCAGTTAAATCAGGTTGCTCTTGGGTAATAGAGGGCCAGAAGTTGACCCATGTGCGCGGCTGTACTGGCCAGTTTGCAGGTCTGAAATGTTTGGATGATTTGAACCCCCAAATGGCCTCCTTTTCACTTGCAACTTGATTTATATGAAAGATCACATCCTAAACTTAAAGAAAGGCCAGAAATATCTCGACCAAAGGCCTGCCAAGGCAAGCCAAAAATCACCTCAAACTTCAGTCAGGTGCTGTGTGGCTGAAACTGGATACCCGGTTGCATCTTTAGCCAAAAGTTATCAACCTAGGCCATTTACAAGCTAAATAAAAGCTTTATAAAGGACTTAGGTTGTCAACCCAAAAGTGTAAAGTGCTTCCAAACCCCTGGTAAGAGGAAAAATGCCTTGAACATGCAAAAGAAACGGCCACTGCCCGGGTTGTTCTAAGGAACCGAATTGGACTGTTTTTGGGTGGAAACCTTTGCTAGGCTTCTACAAGGAGCTTGGACTAGCTTGGCTTGGGATAGGGGTCCAAGAGAGTAAGGACCTTCCCAAGGGAGCTTGTAGGTCAAACTGAATACCTTGACAATAGGGATCCGAATGGAGTTGTTGAACAAGGACATGCTCTTGTAGACTAGAACTTCGTGGTTGGTGCGTATCACATTCAGGCCGTGAAGTTCCTGCTTGTTTCAACACAAGCACTACTAGCATGACCATGGAGGAAAAGTTTGAGGCTCTCATGAGGAATTATGAGGCCTTGAAGCTACAGAATGAAGAGATCAAAGGTCAGAACGAGTATTTGAGGTGACAACTTGGAGACTCCTTGAAGCAAAAACGAAAGGAGGTTAGAAGTTCCCGATCTTCTAACTCCTCCGACTCCGAACCGGAAGCGAGAGAAGCCCCACACTTGAGCTCGTCAAGTGAAGAGGAGGCTTATGGAAGATCAAGAAGAGGAAGGCGGACAACCTCTCACCAAGGAGACATTAGAGTGGAGATTCCAGAATTTGAAGGGAAGCTAGACCCCGTTGAGTTCTTGGAATGGATGCAAACCGTTGAGAGAATCTTTGACTACAAAGAGATTTCCGAGGGAAATAAGGTAAAACTTGTGGCCCTTAAACTTCGTAAATATGCTTCTCTTTGGTGGTCCAACCTTTGTGCTAAGAGAGTTAGGCAAGGGAAGGGAAAGATTCGAACATGGGAAAAGATGAAAACCAAACTCAAAGCCCGTTTCCTACCCCCATCTTACCTACAAGACAATTATTCCCAACTTCACAATCTCACCCAGGGGAACTTGAGTGTTGAGGAGTACACTAGGGAATTTGAGAAGTTGTTAATCAAGTGTGACTTGAGAGAGCCCGAAGAGCAAACCATAGTGAGATATTTGGGTGGGTTAGATCCTAGGTATGCCCATGTGGTGGAATTGCAACAATACACCACTTTTGATGAGGTGTGTTGATGTACCTGCCGCGGGTCTAGGCTAAAACTCAAATTAAGAGTGAAACCTTACAAACCAAAGGTTGATACAATCAAGGGAAAACCAAGGAAAGTGGACACATAATATGATGGTTGTGAAGCATCAAACATGTGAGGGAGGAATAGAACTTAGAATCAAGGGATTCTAAGTGAAAATCAAAGGAAGTTTGATGTACTTTGATGTATATCTCAAAGGGTGAGTGGAACCAAGTTACAAGCTACCAAGAATATGAAGCAATCAAGTGAAAACCACGCGGATTAGGTGTGGCACCGTCGTGCCTTTAGGCACGGGCAGGCCGTGCCACTTTTCTGGTTTGTGACACCATGTTTCTCACTTTTGCACGGTTGAGTATGGTTTGAGGTTTGTGATGGAAGCTAGACAATTAGAGGTAGTCTAAGCCTTGAATAAGCATGGGGATGGATATGTGAGTGGCTTGTAAATGAGAGAAAGTGGGAGAGAAGCAAAGTTAAGATTCACTAACTCTAAATTAAAGCTAGCAAACTCACTTTAACTCTCTTTGAATCCTTGAGTATAAACACCAAATGAGATAGAACTAAACTTGAAGAATGGATACAGAAACACCACCAAACTCAAGTTTAGGGCCCTTTAAACTATGATTAAGATACAGATATCACCACTTAATCAAGTTTAAGACTTCACTTGAACACCACCTTAATCGGCCTAAATTAAGGATAAGCAAGCTAAGTGTTTGGAGTGTGCCTAAGCACCGAAAGCACAATGCTCTCAACTTTGAGTTTGATTCAAATCTGGATATATTACAAGGGGGGGCTGTGTGCCTTTAAATAAGCAAACTAGCAGCCATACAAGCACACACCTCACCTTTCCCTCCTAAGGAGGAAAGCTATTAAGAGCAAAACAAGCTGATTTGTGCTAATCTAAAATACATGCTTGCTTAAACTAGTCTAACACATTTGAAACAACAAGGAAACCAAGACCAATAGTTATTACAACTTTAATTGACTTGTACTTAAGCCCAAACAGCTGGAAACTCAGCAAGAATGCACATGCTTCAGCCGAAAAGCACAAGCCACTTTACGGCTGGCCAATGGGAAGCAAGAAACATCTTTCTTTCTCTCTCTTCTCTTATTGGCTGTTCTTTTCAAGGTAGCAGCTGCTCATTGAAGCCTTGGGACGTGTGCCCAGCCTTGGAGGACGTGCCATATCAGCTGAACTGAAGCAAACCCACCGGTGAGGGCAAAAACAAACCGGATTGTCAAACCGGGTTCTTTGGACAGAAACTGACCGGTTTTGTGACTGAGTTTAACCCTAGCAAAAGTGAGTATGATTATGTTTTTAGACCATGGGAAGAAAGTTTAGGATGTGTATAATCCCCCCCAACCAATAAATTAAGGTTAAACAAAGTTTAAGTGGGGCCTTCAAGCTAAAACATTAAACCGTGCAGATTAGGTGCTAATCTGGCCGGTTTGGCAAAACATCTTGTTCTCCCTTTCTTCAAGTGGAATGATGGAAAAGTAATGCTGGGGCTTGAAAGGGGACATCTTGAGGATTCTAAGAAGGTAAAAATCCAAGATTTAAACCACCATTAAGCTTGTCTAAATACATACCCAAAAACCGGGTACAATCTATCTGAACTGGCAGTTTGTATAGCTTGGGTTTATTAGCCAATTTGAGAGGGCAAATGAAGTCCAAATGGGATGAAACTTTTTTTGCTGCAAAGCTGACTTCTTGAACTTTAATCCCAATGCAAAATATTGGACTTAAACCATAAAGGGTTTGACGTAATTAACCTCTCGAAAACCGGGTTTGCTGTGAAAACAAACCTGACCTGCTGTCTTAGGTCCTTAAACAAAACTAGGATGAATCATTCATCCTTTAATCACCAAAATAAAATTACCTAGCCTTGATTTGATTCTTTAAATCAAAGGGCATGGAGGGATCTCCATCATTGATGTAAGTCCAAGGGAAGGAAAGCAACCCAAGTAAACTCACGTCAAAGGAGGCTAGAAAACAAGCAAACTCTCACGGCCAGGGGTGGCACGGCCGTGCTTGATGGCACAGGGTGACCGTGCCAATTCACTGCCTAGCTTGCCTAGGTAAGTCCCTTTCCACGGTTTGAGATGGCTTTGAAGATTAAAGGAAGTTCGATGCAATCAGCTAAGTCAAGGCTTGATTTAGTGTGGAAAAGAGGAATCAAAGGAGTAAAGGAAGTGAGGAAAGTAATGGGGGATGAAAAACACTAAGAAGATCACCAAAGAGGCTCATGGTTTAAGAGGAGAGAAACCTAGAGCTTGCTTATGAACTTGAAGTGTGTTTAATGAATGTAGGATAGTTCTAAGCTAGATGATTAGATAAGATACACCACTAATCACTTAGCTTAGGGCCCTTAATCTTGGATTAGGATAAGATACACCACCTAATCAAGATCAAGACTCGCTTGGTCACCACCTTAATCGGCCACAATTAAGGATAAGCAAGTTAAGTGTTTAAGAAATCTCAAGACACAAAGTCTTTACTCTCAACTTCAATACTCAAAACTTGTTTTTACAAAAGAGCAGCCAAGGCACTTATATAGCCTTGTGATTACATGAAAAGAGCTTTCCTTCTAGGCAAGGAAAGTCATTAAACTAATCCTATGCCTAGTAATACACGGTTTAAGCTAAAACATACATAAGCTGAAAGTTTAAGCTACAAAACACAAGATTTCATTCTTAAACTCTTTCCTAAGTATTAAGAAACCTTGTTGACTCAATTTCCCTTCAAGGAAGGTAAGAGAGCATGGCTGCCACCTCAAAAGGACTGAAAATTGCATGTGTGCCATGTCATGCTTGAGTGGTCGAATGAGAGCTTGCAAAATGGTGGCGTTTCACTAGCTCCACGTGTCTCTCTCGCAAGTAGCTGAGTGGTGCTTAATCAAGCAGATCAAAATGACCTGCTTGGCAGCCTTCCACCTTAAGCAAACCCCTTGAAGGAGGAAAACCACCAGGCTAAGCAACCGGGTGTCAAGCAGCCGGTTTCTGCCTCCAATTGCAACGCATTTTTGACACCTCAAATGATGACTAATTGCTACGTTTCTTAATGGTTGGAAACCTCAATATGTCTAGTTTACCCTCCAATTGGAATCGTAGCATTTGGACGTCATTTGCCCCCTGATCAAACCAGAAAACCAAAACCGTGCATTTTGCAGTGCAATCCGGACAGGTTCAAGAGATGAACTGTTTTAAGTAACCAAATGAATTCCAAATGATATGAAACCAATTGGACTTACAAGTTAACATCCTGAACTTGATAATCATCCAAAAAACGGACACCAAAATATGCTTTAGGCCGATGTAATAAGATAGCAAAAACCGGGTAAAAATCTGGATGAGAACCCGGGGTGTATCACCTTGTGTGTTTGCCATCAAGTGACTCATGGCCGTGACTTTGGAGTTGATTTCTTGATTATTTTGGATCAATGAAACATTTTTAGACCTTGAGGATGGACCTCCATCAATCATCCTCCCCTTGTTAAAAAGATTTGTCCTCAAATCAATTTAGGTAATTACCTCCTCCTCTAGATTCATTGTATGGCTGAAACAAAATCAACCATTCGAATAACTTGCCTTTGATCTTGGAGGCTCTCTTTTCTTCAAGTCCCTTGCTGATTTGGATGTTGTATATGGGGGACTCTTTGAACATGACATGAATCACTTCTTCATATGCTCTTAATTCAGAATTAGGAGCTGTAAGGAATGATTCTGAATTGAATTGACAGAAGGTTTGTTTGAGTGCCTTAGGTATGGGTGGAGTGGGAAGAAAGGTTGATGGTTCACCAAAGGTCATGAAAAATATACGTTGATTCTCTTTGCCTTTTGGTGAGTGGTGGAAAGTGTCTAAGGTGAGCATTTCACCTTCATCCGCCTCAATCTTGATCTCTTCAAGATCATCTCCTTTATCTTCTTCTTTTTCCTCCTTTAGTTCGACCTCCTCAGCTGCCTTCCATTCTGCTAAGGTGACATACCTCCTGTTGGTACAATCTGATGCCAAGTGACCAATGCCTTGGCACTTATAACACCTTGGGATGCTTTTAGGAAGGGGTTTTGGTGTGAATTGTGGGGATAGGCCCTTTTGTGGAGTTTGGTCTTTTTGTGGAGAAGGGGAAAGGGATGCCATGGGTTTAGGAGCATAAGATGAACTCCCCTTGTTTAAGGTTTGTTCATGTGAGGGTTTTGGGACTTCATGCCGTGAGGGCGGTTTGCTGATGGAGGTCCATCCTCAAGGTCTAAAAATGTTTCATTGATCCAAAATAATCAAGAAATCAACTCCAAAGTCACGGCCATGAGTCACTTGATGGCAAACACACAAGGCTTAGAACTATCCAGATTCCATTGAATTCACTTAAAGTTCATGAAGTTAGCTTTGGGTTCCTTAAACCAAAGCTCTCCTTTTTCATGTTCTAATCAGTGAACTTCATTCCCACATTTCCTTTTAGTTTTCATATTCATTTCAAGCTTAATCAAGGCCAAGAATTCTTGCTTTGATTCAGTTTTGAGCCCAAACACAAAAGCCATCTCAAAAACCGTGAAAATCACAAACTAGGCGTGCTTAGGCAGCAAGTTGGCACGGTGCCCCCGTGTCTTGAAGCACGACTGTGCCACCCCTGGTTCGAGAGTTTCCCACTTGTTTTGGTTGTGTTCCTGTTGTAAGTTAGCTTGGGTTGTTCCTACCCTTGAGACTTACATCATTTGCTCTTCTTTTGCTGCTCAACCTTGTGAGCTAGCACACATACTTCATCAAAACAAGTGTAAGCTTGCAAATCAACAATATTAGCATACCTAAGGTCAAGACCTCCCAAGTATCTAACAATTGTTTGCTCTTCAGGTTCATGCAAATCACACTTAATCACAAGCTTTTCAAACTCTCGAGTGTACTCTTCTACACTCAAATTACCTTGGTTCAAATGGTGGAGTTGTGAGTAACAATCTTGAACATACGTAGAAGGAAGAAATCTAGCCTTGAGCTTTGATTTCATCTTCTCCCAAATTCTGATTTTGGACTTCCTTTCTCTTACTCTTTTGGCACACAAGTTAGTCCACCAAAGAGAAGCGTACTTACGAAGCCTTAAAGCAATCAGCTTCACCTTTTTGTCTTCGGGGATGTCCTTGTACTCAAAGACTCTCTCAACTGTGTGTAACCAATCCAAGAAATCTTCAAGATCAAGCTTGCCTTCAAATTCTGGAATTTCAACTCTAAAGTCATTAGAGTTATCTTGTCCTCTTTGCTCTTGCTGTGGTCTTCTGAGTGGTTCTTCATCGCTTGAAACATCAAGAGCATAGCCAGCTTCGGGATCTTGCCTCCTTGATGCAGAATAGGACGACTCCTCATTCATCTTCTGCTTTTGCTTAAGAAAAGTACCCAATTGCTTGCGTAGGTACTCATTTTGAGCTTTAAGTTCTTGATTAGAGGAAGTAATCTCATAGTTACTCTTCAAAATAGCATCAAGCTTTTCTTCCATGCTCACACTAGTACTCATGTTTGTGTTTGAAAAATGGAAAAGAAGGGAGTTTGGATGTGTGGATTCAATACCAGGCCAAAGATGAAACTCAGCTCTGATACCAAATATGATGTACCTGCCGAGGGTCTAGGCTAAAACTCAAATTAAGAGTGAAACCTTACAAACCAAAGGTAGATACAATCAAGAGAAAACCAAGGAAAGTGGACACATAATATGATGGTTGTGAAGCATCAAACATGTGAGGGAGGAATGGAACTTAGAATCAAGGGATTCTAAGGGAAAATCAAAGGAAGTTTGATGTACTTTGATGTATATCTCAAAGGGTGAATGGAACCAAGTTACAAGCTACCAAGAATATGAAGCAATCAAGTGAAAACCACACGGATTAGGTGTGGCACGGTCGTGCCTTTAGGCACGGGCAGGCCGTGCCACTTTTCTGGTTTGTGACACCATGTTTCTCACTTTTGCACGGTTTGAGTATGGTTTGAGGTTTGTGATGGAAGCTAGACTATTAGAGGTAGTCTAAGCCTTGAATAAGCATGGGGATGGATATGTGAGTGGCTTGTAAATGAGAGAAAGTGGGAGAGAAGGAAAGTTAAGATTCACTAACTCCAAATTAAAGCTAGCAAACTCACTTTAACTCTCTTTGAATCCTTGAGTATAACACCAAATGAGATAGAACTAAACTTGAAGAATGGATACAGAAACACCACCAAACCCAAGTTTAGGGCCCTTAAACTATGATTAAGATACAGATATCACCACTTAATCAAGTTTAAGACTTCACTTGAACACCACCTTAATCGGCCAAAATTAAGGATAAGCAAGCTAAGTGTTTGGAGTGTGCCTAAGCACCGAAAGCACAATGCTCTCAACTTTGAGTTTAATTCAAATCTGGTATATTACAAGGGGGGGCTGTGTGCCTTTGAATAAGCAAACTAGCAGCCATACAAGCACACACCTCACCTTTCCCTCCTAAGGAGGAAAGCTATTAAGAGCAAAACAAGCTGATTTGTGCTAATCTAAAATACATGCTTGCTTAAACTAGTCTAACACATTTGAAACAACAAGGAAAGCAAGGCTAATAGTTATTACAACTTTAATTGACTTGTACTTAAGCCCAAGCAGCTGGAAACTCAGCAAGAATGCACATGCTTCAGCCGAAAAGCACAAGCCACTTTACGGCTGGCCAATGGGAAGCAAGGAACATCTTTCTTTGTCTCTCTTCTCTTATTGGCTGTTCTTTTCAAGGGAGCAGCTGCTCATTGAAGCCTTGGGACGTGTGCCCAGCCTTGGAGGACGTGCCATATCAGCTGAAGTGAAGCAAACCCACCAGTGAGGGCAAAAACAAACCGGATTGTCAAACCGGGTTCTTTGGACAGAAACTGACCGGTTTTGTGACTGAGTTTAACCCTAGCAAAAGGGAGTATGATTCTGTTTTTAGACCATGGGAGGAAAGTTTAGGATGTGTATAATCCCCCCCAACCAAGAAATTAAGGTTAAACAAAGTTTAAGTGGTGCCTTCAAGCTAAAACATTAAACCGTGCAGATTAGGTGCTAATCTGGCCGGTTTGGCAAAACATCTTGTTCTCCCTTTCTTCGAGTGGAATGATGGAAAAGTAATGCTGGGGCTTGAAAGGAGACATCTTGAGGATTCTAAGAAGGTAAAAATCCAAGATTTAAACCACCATTAAGTTTGTCTAAATACATACCCAAAAATCGGGTACAATCTGTCTGAACTGGCAGTTTGTATAGCTTGGGTTTATTAGCCAATTTGAGAGGGCAAATGAAGTCCAAATGGGATGAAACTTTTTTTGCTGCAAAGCTGAGTTCTTGAACTTTAATCCCAATTCAAAATATTGGACTTAAACCTTAAAGGGTTTGACGTAATTAACCTCTCGAAAACCGGGTTTGCTGTGAAAACAAACCTGACCTGCTGTTTTTGGTCCTTAAACAAAACTAGGATGAATCATTCATCCTTTAATCACCAAAATAAAATTACCTAGCCTTGATTTGATTCTTTAAATCAAAGGGCATGGAGGAATCTCCATCATGTGTGTCCTAGCCCACAAAGTTGAGCAACAAAGGAAATCCAAGCTCTACAAAAGAGAACCTCCCAAACCCTTTCCCAAGAGCCAACCTTTCAACAAGGGGAGCTCTTATCCACCTCCCAAACCCACGGGTACTACACCCTCACCTCCACAAAAGAACCAAGCCCCACAAAAGACTCCACCTTCCCAAAACCGTCCCAACCCTAAGCCAAATGACCAAAGGAGATGTTTCAAGTGTCAAGGTCTTGGGCACATTGCTTCGGAGTGTCCAAATAGGAGAGTTATCACCTTGGCCGAGTGGGATGAGAGAAGAGAAGAAGAGGGAGAAGAGGAGGAAGAAAGAGAAGGTGTCTATTACATGGAGGAACGAGAAGAAGTGATTGAGGAAGCGGATGAAGGAGAGTTACTTGTATTGAGGAGAGCTTTGAGTACCAAAACAGGAGAGCATGAAGAACAAAGGGAGAACATCTTCCATACACGTTGCACCATTCAAAGCAAAGTGTGTTCCCTCATCATTGATGGTGGGAGTTGTGCAAATGTGGTTTCCGTGACTATGGTGGAGAAGCTTGGCCTTCAAGCTTCGGCTCATCCTCACCCCTACAACATTCAATGGCTAAATCAAGGTAAGGGGTTGCAAGTTAATTAAAGATGCTTGATTTCATTCTCAGTTGGGAAGCACTATCATGATGAATTGTGGTGTGATATCATCCCCATGGATGCATGTCACCTTTTGTTGGGGAGACCTTGGTTATTTGATCGGAAGGTCATACATGATGGCTATCTAAACACCTACACCTTCCACAAAGATGGGAAGAAGATCACCCTTGCCCCATTAAGCCCTTCCCAACTCCACAAAAGTAAGCCCCAACCAAGCCATGACCATTCGGACATGCTTCTAGCCGTGAGTGAGCCTCTCCTTAAGGCTTCTCACCATGAGTTCAAGGCCTTTAAGGAGTGGATCCTAGCCACCCTTGAAGAATCCGAAACCTTCACACCATCACATCCCCTAGCCATTTCCCTCCTTGAACATTTTAGCCATGTCTTCCCCGAAGAAATACCCCCCGGCTTACCACGACAAAGAACCATCCAACACCACATAGACCTCATACCCGGTTCCATTCTCCCAAACAAACCGGCTTATCGGACAAACCCCAAAGAAACCATGGAAATTCAAAGGCAAGTTGATGAGCTAATGGATAAGGGGTTGATTAGAGAGAGCTTGAGCCCTTGTGCGGTTCCGGCCCTCCTTGTGCCAAAGAAAGATGGGAGCATGCGTATGTGTGTTGATAGTCGAGCAATCAACAAGATAACCATCAAGTATAGATATCTAATTCCCCGCCTTGAGGATATGCTTGATGAGTTATATGGTTCTAGTGTGTTCTCTAAGGTGGATTTGAGAAGTGGTTACTACCAAATCCGCATTAGAGAGGGAGATGAATGGAAGACGGCCTTCAAAACCAAAGGAGGCTTGTATGAGTGGCTAGTCATGCCATTCGGGTTGTCAAATGCTCCAAGTACCTTCATGCGGCTCATGAACCAAGTGTTCCGGCCCTTCATTGGCAAATTCGTTGTGGTGGATTTTGATGACATCCTCATCTATAGCAAGAATGAAGAAGAGCACCTTCAACATCTCACACAAGTCATGAAGGTTCTAGAGAAGGAGAAGCTCTATGGTAACCTCAAGAAGTGTGCATTTTTCACTCATGAGGTAACCTTCCTTGGTTACATTGTCACAAGTGAAGGCATCAAAGTTGATGAGAGTAAAGGGGAAGCAATTCGGTCTTGGCCAACCCCCAAGAGTATTCATGATGTGCGAAGTTTCCATGGGCTTGCCTCATTCTATAGGCGGTTCATTAGAAACTTTAGTACCATTATGGCCTCTATGACCGAGGTTATCAAAGGTGCATCGTTCAAGTGGACTCCCAAGGCTCAAGAAGCCTTTGAAACCATCAAGTCCAAACTCACCCAAGCACCGGTTCTTGCCTTGCCGTGCTTTGATAAAGTGTTTGAGGTAGAGTGTGATGCGTCGGCAGTTGGCATTGGAGGAGTCCTCACTCAAGAAGGGCGGCCCTTAGCCTTCTTTAGTGAGAAGCTTTGTGACTCAAGGAGAAAGTACTCCACTTATGATAAGGAGTTCTATGCAATAGTGAGGTGCCTTGAGCATTGGAATCATTACTTGGTGGCTAGTGAGTTCATCTTGCACTTCGATCATGAAGCCTTGAAATACATTCAAGGGCAACATAAACTTAACTCACGGCATGCCAAGTGGGTGGAGTTCCTCCAATCTTTCAACTTCACCATCAAGCACAAGTCCGGAAAGCTCAACCAAGGAGCCGATGCCTTGTCAAGGAGGCACTTATTGCTATTCCAACTTGATGTTTGCATTCTTGGTTTTGAGCATTTGAAGTCCCTCTATGAGAATGATGAAGATTTGGGAGAGCTCTACAAGGAGTGCCTTCGACATCCCAAAGGTGACTTCCTTGTCCAAGATGGATTTTTGTTCAAGGGATCGAGATTGTGTGAGCCTAAGTGTGGCACAAGAGAGTTGCTCATACGTGAGGTCCATGGAGGATCTCTTGCCGGTCACTTTGGAGAAAACAAGACCCTTATGATGTTAAGGGAACATTATTATTGGCCAAGTATGAGTAAAGATGTCCAAGATGGGTTGAAGAGATGTGCAACTTGTCAAGTGGCCAAAATCCACCTCCTACCCCACGGCTTATACACTCCCTTACCTACTCCCAATCATCCTTGGGAGGATGTGAGCATGGATTTTGTTCTTGGCCTTCCAAGAACACAAAGGGGTAAAGATTCGATCTTTGTTGTTGTTGATCATTTTTCTAAGATGGCCCATTTCATACCTTGTACCAAGACCAATGATGCCACCTACATTGCCGAATTATACTTCAAGGAAGTAATGAGGCTACATGGCATCCCTAGATCCATTGTTTCGGATAGGGATACCAAGTTCCTTAGCCATTTTTGGGTGACACTTTGGAAGAAGATGGGAACCAAGCTCAAGTATAGCACTCCATGCCACCCTCAAACGGATGGGCAAACCGAAGTCACCAACCGGACTTTGGGAACCCTCTTAAGAGTGCTAGTGAAATCCAACATCAAAGCTTGGGACTTAGCCTTGCCACAAGCCGAATTCGCTTTCAACAAGTCACCTAGCAAGGCCACGGGCTTATCTCCATTCAGGGTAGTCTATGGGATGGATCCCTTGAGTCCCCTTGATCTTGCTCCAAGAGAAATGAATGCGAAGCCTCACATGGAGGCTAGCAAGCGAGTCGAAGAGATCTAAAAGCTCCATGAAACCGTGAAGGCCAAAATTGAGAAGGCCAATGCCTCATACAAAGACCATGCCAACAAGCATAGAAAGAAGATGGTGCTTCACCCCGGTGATTTGGTATGGGTTCACTTAAGGAAGGAACGGTTTCCTTCTAAGAGGAAGAGCAAATTGATGCCAAGGGCCGATGGTCCTTTTGAAGTATTGGAACGCATCAATGATAATGCATACAAGATCAATTTGCCCAGTGAGTATGGAGTTTCGGCTACTTTCAACGTAGCCGACCTTAGCCCTTATGAGGAGGATGATAATCTTATCAATTTGAGGGCAAATTCTCTTCAACAAGGGGAGGATGATGGAGGTCCATCCCCTAACATGATCCATGGACATCAAGGGAGCCCAAAAGGTCCAAACCTCATGTCCAAGATGCAAGAAATCAACCTAAGGGAACAAGGAAATTATTTCCTCAAAACTGGAATTTCAGGCGTGCATAAACCCAGTTTTGTGCACGTTATTTCCTAAACTTCCCAAGGCTAAAATGGGGTTGCAGGAAGCCTAAGTTTAAGTTCAAGATGTGCTCTTTCCATCAAGACCTCTTGCAAGTCATTTGGAGTTCATTTGATACCTCAAAACCTCAGGTAAAGTCAATCACTACATCCTGGCGCTGAACTGGGCAGGGCTGAAACAAGAGGTTGTTTGGTGGCCCATTTCTCCTCTATTTGGATTGAAACTTTTATAGTTTGAAAGTACTTTAAAAATATTATCAAGTGACCATAAAAAAACCTCAGCCAAATTACACTCATGAGGAGCTATTAACCACCAAAACAAGGGAAGAAACACCCTTTTAACCGGGTAATGGGGCAACCGGGTACAAGAGAGAAGAGTGAGGTGTTTTATTGCTCTAACCCATGCTTAGCCACTTGCAAGAGTCATCATGAAGGGTACTTAGCTGCCAAGAAGCTTCCATTCACCCCTAGGCCGACACATCATCTTCAAGATTAGTATTGAAGAGGTGTCAAGTGGAGGATGCATCTACCCTTTTTTGTTTTGATATGATCTATGTATTTTTGCCTAGTTTAGCTTATAGTGCAACCTAGGGCCTATGATTTATACTTGGAACTTTTGTATTAATACCCCCACAAGCCCCTTGGCCGGCCACTAAGCTTGTTTATTGAATGAAAGTTGAGCTTTGCTCCTTTGAATCCTCAAACTCTCTTCTAGCTTATCTCACCTTTTGGCCAAGTTGAGTGGTGATCTAGTAAGAGTCTTAACTTCCTTCTTGGTGGTGTTTCTATATCCAAGAGGTTGTTAAGGGCCCTAACATCAAACCTTGGTGGTGTTTCTGTATCCAAGGTAGGTGTTAGTTCCGGTTCTATCCTTCCCAACTCAAGGTGAGTTTGTGAATTCAAAGTTACCTTGTTGTTACCTCCCATTGCTTTCATCCCACCCTCGTTCCTATCCTCTTGGGTTTTCCTTGAGGATACATCATTGGAAAGGCCTGGAAATCTATTTTCCAGAATGGGCTCATTTGCTCAATTTGGATAAGTAGATCAAAAGTTATGGTCCGAACATTACACCTATATCAGAACTGGACTGGAGCAGGACAACTTCCCTCTGAGTGCTTCCGCAGGGATGAATCGGGCACCAATTCTTCCGGAAGGAATATGAGTTTTATCCAGATTTTCGCCACTTGCTTGACTTCTTCATGGTGTTTAAAGTCCTTGAACTCACTTAATAAGAGAAAATATGAGAGTTTCCATGCACGCTCTTGTTTGACACTTTTCTTCTTGGAAGTTGACCTTAAATAAAAATGATGCATATGGGAATATGCATCATCCATCATAGCCGGAATATGCATACATGCATCTTCACTCCTAAAGCCGGTTGCTACATCCCCCTTTGCTCAAGCTACGTTCCCCCTTTCTCCCAAGGCTGAGATGTGTCTTTTCAAGTGGGAATATGACTCCCCAAGCTGATGGGTTCATTTCACTCAAGCATCATTAAGTTGGATACATGGTTCACTTAGCCGTGTGCATGTTTTCCTTTTTAGTTCCTGGTATTTTGCTTTCTTTTCATTAGTGTCAATTCATAAGTGTGTTCGTATCTTTTCAAGTGTAAGGCCAGCCCTATATAAGGCCACAGTGTCGAGTTGTTTGGGGCAGAAAACCAATTATATTCGAGTTCAAGAAATACAATTCAGCTTTGAAGTGTTCTTTCAAAGTGTATGAGAAAATCTAGTTCTATATCTTGAGTGTTGGCAAACTCAAGTGGTGTTCTACTTTCCTAAACTCCTCTAGGTGGTGATTCATTTCTGTATCCTAGAAAGAGTAAAGGAATTTGCCCAAGGATTGTTTTTGAGTGGCTCCTTCTTGGATTATCTCAAACTCAACCTTGAACCTATCCTTCCTTGTTTTCCTTTCTTTCTTAACTACATACCACAAAAGATAACCTAGCTTGGTGATTTGGGTGCTCTTATATACATCATTTGGTCCTTAAAATCCTAAAACCTTTACCCTAAACCAACCCATTTCCAAGCCACAAAATCCGTCACCTTCATTTCCACAAAGAACCCCAGCTCCACAAAAGATCCAAACCCCTTAAAATAGACCCAATCCTAATCCATTGAGTAATAGAAGATGCTTCAAACGTTAAGGACTTGGTTATATAGCTTTGGACTGTCCAAACCATAAGGTAATCACCTTAGCTGAATGGTCAGCTATGAGGGAGGTGTTTGAAGTATCTTGGAAGGAAAACACAAACACTCAAACCTCAATTCAAAGCTAAAAGCAAAGCAAACTAAATTCAAGCTAACTCTAAGTGAATCAGTGAATGGATGTAAGAATAAAGATTGATTGAACTCTTCTTTAGGTATAGAATCACCACTGAACTTGAGCTTAGAGTACCTAAACTGTGATTAAGATACAAAAACAACACTTAGTCAAGGTTTAGGACTTATTTGATGACCACCTTGATTGACGAAATTAAGGATAAGGGAGTGAAGTATTTATGGAATGAATGCTAGTTGCTCTCAATTCTGGTTTTTCATTCAAAATTCAAGTGCAACTATAACATATACCTTGTCAAGGCATTAACATGATTATCTAACCTTGCAATCTCTAAATACACGGCCCCTCAAAGTGCTTTACTGCAAATAATGAGTTTTGGATGCAAACTGAAAGTGTGGGCAGGTTTGAGAGTGAGGATGTGATGTATGTGTGGGTGGCAAGTGAACCAAATCAAACTCCAACTCAAATAAGCCAAATTAAAAAGAGAAATGAAAGATGGATGAGATGGATGAAGAACTTCACTACACAATGATGTAGATGTGGGTGGTAAGTGAACCAAATCAACTCAAACTCAAACTAAACAAGAATCAACCAAAGAAAAGTGAATATGGAGGAAGATAGTTTGAGATGGTTTGAAGAATAATAACAAAAAAGAACTAGGATAAACAAGACCTTGTAATTAAGATAATCCTTCACGGAGCCACTCAATGACTTGATCTTGGGCTAATTCTCTTGTCTTAACCAAGGAATCACTCCAATTGGAAAAGGAAGAGAACCTAGAACACCACTTGAATGAGCCCAATTCAAGATATAGAACTAGGAATTTTGAGACACAAATGAGAATCACTCTCAAAGGTGCTTGTATTACTTTGGAAATCTCTTACAATGCTGAATGATTACCTTCACATGCCCCTCCCCTTTTATAGACTCAGCAAAAGACAATCAAAAGACTCAAATAACTCCTAACAATTAAAAACTAGCTAATGAAAAGTCTAAGAAAAATGAAAAGACACATCATCAAAGGGGGTGGGGGAGGTTACAAGGAATATTCTAGGATTTTTGCAGCTGATTACATCAATCTAGAAGCATCTAAAACGTGCACAATATCAGCCACACAAGTATATGTAACCTAAGACTCTTCATATTCCCAGCATTAATCCTTGCAACTGCCTCAACTTCAACAGAGCATAACTTCCAGAATACTCGGCCAAATCACGCGTTCTTGGGCTTGTTAGAAAGCCCTGGAAGTCTATTTCCAGAATGGGCTCTGCTTTGCTCAATTTGGATAAGCGGTTTGAAAAGTTATGGCCCAAACAATGCACCTATCTCAGACTGGACTGGATCAGCACAACGTATCTTTGAGTGATATTTTGCCCAATCAAATGATGTCCAAATTAAATAAAATTGGGCTTATTTTAAAGCTGAATCTTAAGCTTCAAAAGCACATGGGCCCTCAAGTTGTGGGTCCACTTGAGCTTGTCCAAAAGTGGTCACAAAAATCGGGTTCCGCAGGGATGAAATTCGGCACCAAAAT
Source organism: Carnegiea gigantea (assembly GCA_029747015.1). NCBI lineage: Eukaryota > Viridiplantae > Streptophyta > Magnoliopsida > Caryophyllales > Cactaceae > Carnegiea > Carnegiea gigantea. Next base: position 7,723 of record JAKOGI010003304.1, on the reverse strand, counting down.
TTCTAGCAAAGCTTAACCTCTTTTTGACCTCTCCATAGTGTCGTGAGTCTTTGAACTCACTTAATAAGACCAAATAGCGCACATTTCCAAGCATGATCTTCTTTGACCCTTTTCTTCTTTGAAATTGGGTTGAATAAAAATGATGCATATGGAAATATGCATCATACTCCCCGGGTTGTTTTGAGTTTGTCCTCAAACTCAAAGGGTTGGCAAGCCTCTCAAGAAAGGGGTCGCGCTTACAATATGGGAGCTTTTGGGGAAGGAGGTCACAGGGCATCACCTCTAGAGAGATATAGAAGAGGGTGAGGGGAGGATGATAAAACGGGTCATACTGGTGAGGAGAAGAGGCGGAAGTGAGAAATCTTCTTTGGGGGCAAGGGCTTGGGAAGAATGAATGAGGGGTAAGGCTTGTCGGTCCTTTTGTGGTTTGAGGGGTTGGGAAGGTTGAATGGGGGTTAAGGTGAATTCTTCTTCGGTCAAGAGTTGCTCAACTTCTTCAATAACCCCACATGCCTCCAACTCGGGTGCTTGGAGTTGGGTAGGGCGTACTTATTGAATCAAGAGTTGTTCAAACTCTTCAGCAACCCTACATGGCTTCATCACTTCAAGGTCTTTAACTACATGTTCTTCAATTCTTGGGGTTATACTCAAATTCACCTCATTATCTTCTTGGCACCCTTCTTCGGTGAAGGATTGCTCAATTTCTTGCACAATCTTTTCTTGCTTCAACTCGGATCTTTGGGTCTCAAGTTCAATGGTCTCTTCATCACCACAGTCACCAAAACAAGAGGTAGGTCAACTAGGCTTGAAGCTTCCTCTCCTTGGATCTTTTCATCTTTGTTTGGCTTTTGAGAAACCTTCTCTAAGTGAAGTATTTCTTCTTTTTCAACCTTGAGTTCAATTTCTTCTTCAAGGCTTTCCTCCTGATCGTTTTCTTCTTTCACGGCTTTCCTTTCTTCCAAGGTAATGACCTCGTTATTTGGGCAATCCGTGGATAAGTGTCCAAGCCCTTGGCACTTGATACACCTCCTAGGTTGTGGGGGAAAGATCATTTGTGGGGTTGGTTCTTTTTGTGGGGTGGAAGGGAATGAACCCGTGAGCTTAACGGTGATACTTTCTTCCACGGGCATGTAAGTGGATGGGTAAAAGGAACCCTTCAACTTACTACTCAATTTCTTCCAAGTTCTCACCTTTTCTTTTCCTTTCTTTTTTTCGCTCAAACTTATATTTATTCCACCACTGAAGTGCACAACCTCTCAATCTTGAAATAACCACTTCGAACTTCTGTTGGTCATTAAGGATACAACAAGCAAAAAATCGTTCCACCTTAGATAACCAACCTGCGAACTCTTCCTTTTCGCCATGAAATTTTGGAATTGCAAAGCAAGCATATCCAATATCAATGAGAGCTAGTTCTTTCTCCAAGTTCTTTGAAGACGGCATGAAGGATGAGGTCTAGGGTTCTTCGTGGATTGATTTGAAACGTAAGTTGGCTGTGGCAAAGGTGGAACGGTCGTGCAAGGGGGCACGGTCAGGCCGTGCTATGCTTCGGCTGAAGAAAATGCAGAAAAGTAGCGTGGCACGGTCGTGCTTGGCGGCACGGGGGCACCGTGCTCCGTCTCGACTTGAAGTTTCCTGGAAAAAGAATATGGCACGGTCGTGTGTTGTGGCACGGGGGCACCGTGCTGCTTCTCTGGTCTTTGAGACTCGGATTGCCGGTTTGTGCCTCTTTTTGTTTTTTGTATTTGGCTTTTTTGGGATGTGTTTGGGTATGATGTGGGTCACTTAAAAGCCTTGGCTCTGATACCAATTGATGTATATGTGGGTGGGTAAGTGAACCAAATCAACTCAAACTCAAACTAAACAAGAATCAACCAAAGAAAAGTGAATATGGTGGAAGATAGTTTGAGATGGTTTGTAGAATAATAACAAAAAGAACAAGGATAAACAAGACCTTGTAATTAAGATAATCCTTCACGGAGCCACTCAATGACTTGATCTTGGGCTAATTCTCTTGTCTTAACCAAGGCATCACTCCAATTGGAAAAGGAAGAGAACCTAGAACACCACTTGAATGAGCCAAATTCAAGATATAGAACTAGGAATTTTGAGACACAAATGAGAATCACTATCAAAGGTGCTTGTATTACTTTGGAAATCTCTTACAATGCTGAATGATTAGCTTCACATGCCCCTCCCCTTTTATAGACTCCGCAAAAGACAATCAAAAGACTCAAATAACTCCTAACAATTAAAAACTAGCTAATGAAAAGTCTAAGAAAAATGAAAAGACACATCATAAAAGGGGGTGGGGGAGGTGACAAGGAATATTCTAGGATTTTTGCAGCTGATTACATCAATCTAGAAGCATCTAAAACGTGCACAATATCAGCCACACAAATATATGTAACCTAAGACTCTTCATATTCCCAGTATTAATCCTTGCAACTGCCTCAACTTCAACAGAGCTTAACTTCCAGAATACTCGGCCAAATCACGCGTTCTTGGGCTTGTTAGAAAGCCCTGGAAGTCTATTTTCCAGAATGGGCTCATTTGCTCAATTTGGATAAGCGGTTTGAAAGTTATAGCCCAAACAATGCACCTATCTCAGACTGGACTGGATCAGCATAACGTATCTTTGAGTGAAATTTTGTCCAATCAAATGATGTCCAAATTAATCACACTTGGGATTATTTTAAAGCTGAAATTTTAAGCTTCAAAAGCACATGGGCCCTCAAGTTGTGGTCCACTTGAGCTTGTCCAAAAGTGGTCACAAAAATCGGGTTCCGCAGGGATGAATTCGGCACCAAATTTCTAGCAAAGCTTAACCTCTTTTTGACCTCTCCATAGTGTCGTGAGTCTTTGAACTCACTTAATAAGACCAAATAAGCACACTTCCAAGCATGATCTTCTTTGACCCTTTCTTCTTTGAAACATTGGAGTGAATAAAAATGATGCAATGGAAATATGCAGCACAAAGAAAAAGCGGAAGCACAAGATTTGTAATGAGATAATCCTTCACGAAGCCACTCAAGGACTTGATCTTGGGCAAATTCTCTTGTCTTCACCAAGGAATCACTCCAATTGGAAAAGGAAGAGAACCTAGAACACCACTTGAATGAGCCAAATTCATGATATAGAACTAGGAATTTTGAGACACAAATGAGAATCACTCTCAAAGGTGCTTGTATTACTTTGGAAATCTCTTACAATGCTCAATGAATAGCTTCACATGCCCCTCCCCTTTTTATAGACTCAGCAAAAGACAATCAAAGGACTCAAATAACTCCTAACAATTAAAACTAGCTAATGAAAAGTCTAAGAAAAATGAAAAGATTCATCATAAAAGGGGTGGGGGAGGTTACAAGGAATATTCTAGGATTTTTGCAGCTGATTACATCAATCTAGAAGCATCTAAACGTGCACAATATCAGCCACACAAGTATATGTAACCGAAGACTCTTCATATTCCCAGCATTAATCCTTGCAACTGCCTCAACTTCAACAGAGCATAACTTCCAGAATATTCGGCCAAATCACGCGTTCTTGGGCTTGTTAGAAAGCCCTGGAAGTCTATTTTCCAGAATGGGCTCATTTTCTCAATTTGGATAAGCGTTTGAAAGTTATGGCCCAAACAATGCACCTATCTCAGACTGGACTGGATCAGCATAACGTATCTTTGAGTAATATTTTGCCCAATCAAATGATGTCCAAATTAAACAAACTTGGGCTTATTTGAAAGCTGAAATCTTAAACTTCAAAACCATGTGGAGCCTCAAGTTGTGGGTCCACTTGAGCTTGTCCAAAAGTGGTCACAAAAAAATCGGGTTCCGTAGGGATGAATTCAGCGCCAAATTTCTAGCAAAGCTTAACCTCTTTTTGACCTCTTCATAGTGTCGTGAGTCTTTGAACTCACTTAATAAGACCAAATAAGCACACTTCAAAGCATGATCTTCTTTGACCCTTTTCTTCTTTGAAATTGGACTTGAATAAAAATGATGCATATGGAAATATGCATCATACTCCCCGGGCTGTTTTGAGTTTGTCCTCAAACTCAAAGGGTTGGCAAGCCTCTCAAGAAAGGGGTCGCGCTTACAATATGGGAGCTTTTGTAGGAAGTGGCCAAAGGGCATCATTTGTAGGGTGGCATAGAGGAGGGGGATGAGAAAGACATCCAAGTGAGGACTGTCTTTGGGTTTGGGAGATGGAATAAGGTCAAAAGGCAGCACTTGAAAAGCAATATGCACAGAGGGTTGATAAAAGTGGGTGTGGGAAGGGTGAAAACTAAGGTGAGATTCGGTTGGGGAAAGAGAGGTGAGTAATAGATCATTTTGTGAGGCTTTATGTGGTTTGAGGATTTAGGAAGGTTGAATGGGGGTTAATGTGATTTTGTGGGGAAAGGATAGGATATGGTCTTGCTCCTTTGGATTGAAATGAATATTTGCATGCTCTTCTTCAATTTCGTTTGGCTTTTGAGAAACCTTCTCTAAGTGAAGCATTTCTTCTTTTTCAACCTTGAGTTCAATTTCTTCTTCAAGGCTTTCCTCCTGATCGTTCTCTTCTTCCACGGTTTTCCTTTCTTCCAAGGTAATGACCTCGTTATTTGGGCAATCCGTGGATAAGTGTCCAAGCCCTTGGCACTTGAGACACCTCCTAGGTTGTGGGGGAAAGGTCATTTGTGGGGTTGGTTCTTTTTGTGGGGTGGAAGGGAATGAACCCGTGAGCTTAACGGAGATACTTTCTTCCATGGGCATGTAAGTGGATGGGTAAAAGGAACCCTTCAACTTACTACTCAATTTTTTCCAAGTTCTCACCTTTTCTTTTCCTTTCTTTTTTCGCTCAAACTTGTATTTATTCCACCACTGAAGTGCACACCCTCTCAATCTTGAAATAACCACTTTGAACTTCTCTTGGTCACTAAGGATACAACAAGCAAAAACTCGTTCCACCTTAGATAACCAACCTGCGAACTCTTCCTTTTCGCCATGAAATTTTGGAATTGCAAAGCAAGCATATCCAATATCAATAAGAGCTAGTTCTTTCTCAAGTTCTTTGAAGACGGCATGAAGGATGAGGTCTAGGGTTCTTTGTGGATTGATTTGAAACGTAAGTTGGCTGTGGCAAAGGTGGCACGGTCGTGCAAGGGGGCACGGTCAGGCCGTGCTATGCTTCGGCTGAAGAAAATACAGAAGAGTAGAGTGGCACGGTCGTGCTTGGCGGCACGGGGGCACCGTGCTCCGTCTCGACTTGAAGATTTCTGGAAAATGAATATGGCACGGTCGTGCGTGGTGGCACGGGGGCACCGTGCTGCTTCTCTGGTCTTCGAGACTCGGATTGCCGGTTTGTGCCTCTTTTTGTTTTTTGTATTTTGGCTTTTTGGGATGTATGTGGGTGTGATGTGGGTCACTTAAGAACCTTGGCTCTGATACCAATTGATGTAGATGTGGGTGGGCAAGTGAACTAAATCAAACTCCAACTCAAATAAGCCAAATTGGAGAAAGAAATGAAAGATGGATGAGATGGATGAAGAACTTCACTACACAAGAAAAAGGGATAGAACAAGATCTTGTAATTGAGATAATCCTTCACGGAGCTTTGGAGTTTCAAGGATGACCATCTCCTTTTCAATCAAAGCAATCTCTTTTCTCAAGTTCCCAAGAGAAATCATGGTGGATGAATGCTTAAGGGTTCTTTGTGGGTTATGTGTTTAGGCTAGAAAAAGGCTGTTTTGGAGAAGAGGAGGGAGGGCACGGTCGTGCAACGGGGCACTGGGGAACCGTGCTTGAGTGCTGCTTTGATAATACTGAAAATCAAGGGTGGCACGGTCGTGCTGGTAGGCACGGGGGCACCGTGCTGCGTCTCGACTGAGATTTCTGCGAAAAGAATATGGCCACGGTCGTGTGGTATTGGCACGGGGGCACCGCCTCGTGAAATTTCTGGCCTCGTGGACATGGATGTTCACGGTTTTTTTTTTTTTTTTAATGTATTGGGTGTGATATGGGTCACTTTAAAAGCCTTGGCTTTGATACCAAATGGATGTAATGTGGGTGGGAAAAGTGGATCCAAATCCCAAACTCAAATCCAATTAAGCAAATGAAAAGAGAGAAAGATGGTGGGGAAGATGAAGACTATACCAAAACAGGATTAGAGATGGATAGGACAAGACTTTAGTGTATGAGGATAACTACTTCCAGAGCCATCAAACCTGGGTCTTGGCTTAATCCCGTCAACTCTTTGAGGAATTCACCCCTCAAAGAAAAGAAGGAGAACCTAGAACACCACTTGAATTAGCCAAATTCAAGATATATAACTAGGAATTTTTGGGACACAAATGAGAATCACTCTCAAAGGTGCTTGAATAACTCTTTAAAATGACTTAGAAATCTGATCTACAATGCTCACACGCCCCCCCTTTATATAGGCTCAGCAAAAGACAACAAAAAGGACTCAAATAACTCCTAACAATTAAAACTAGTAAAATGAAAAGATTAAGATAAATGGAAAGACACATCATAAAAGGGGTGGGGGAGGTTACAAGGAATATTCTAGGATTTCTTTGCTGATTACACCAATCTAGAAGCATCTAAAATGTGCACAATATCAGCCACACAATCACATGTAACCGAAGACTCTTCATATTCCCAGAATTAATCCTTGCAGCTGCCTCAACTTCAACAGAGCATAACATCCAGAATACTCGGCCAAATTACGCGTTCTTGGGCTTGATAGAAAGCCCTAGAAGTCTAGTTTCCAGAATGGGCTCATTTGCTCAATTTGGATAAGCGGTTTAAAAGTTATGGCCCAACCAATGCACCTATCTCAGACTGGACTGGATCAGCACAACGTATCTTTGAGTGATATTTTGCCCAATCAAATGATGTCCAAATTAAAAAAACTTGGGCTTATTTGAAAGATGAAATCTTAAGCTTCAAAAGCACATGGGCCCTCAAGTTGTGGGTCCACTTGAGCTTGTCCAAAAGTGGTCACAAAAATCGGGTTCCGCAGGGATAAATTCGGCACCAAAATTTCTAGCAAAGCTTAACCTCTTTTTGACCTCTCCATAGTGTCGTGAGTCTTTGAACTCACTTTAGAAGACCAAATAGGCACATTTCCATGCATGATCTTCTTTGACCCTTTTCTTCTTTGAAATTGGACTTGAATAAAAATGATGCATATGGAAATATGCGTCATACTCCCCGGGTTGTTTTGAGTTTGTCCTCAAACTCAAAAGGTTAGCAAGCCTCTCAAGAAAGGGGTCACGCTCACAATATGGGAGCTTTTGGGGAAGGAGGTCACAGGGCATCACCTCTAGAGAGATATAGAAGAGGGTGAGGGGAGGATGAATGAAGGTTAAGGCTTGTCGGTCCTTTTGTGGCTTGAGGGGTTGGGAAGGTTGAATGGGGGTTAATGTGAATTCTTCTTGGGTCAAGAGTTGCTCAACTTCTTCAATAACCCCACATGCCTCCAACTCGGGTGCTTGGAGTTCGGTAGGGCGTACTTCTTGAATCAAGAGTTGTTCAAACTCTTCAGCAACCCTACATGGCTTCCTCACTTCTAGGTCTTTAACTACATGCTCTTCAATTCTTGGGGTTATGCTCAAATTCACCTCATTATCTTCTTGGCACCCTTCTTGGGTGAAGCTTCCTCCCCAAGGATCTTTTCATCTTGGTTGAGGTTAGGTTTCTTCAAACAAAGGAAGGAAGTAGAGTTAGAGATACAAGCA